>LQNK01000188.1:85871-110079 GCA_001586405.1 Phoebis sennae | reverse complement strand
TCCTCGAAAACGATGTTTGTTTTTAAAAAACGGCTAGCTTATCATATAGTTAACGATCACTCGCTCTTATAATAAATATTATGTAACATCTAAGCCAGCTGTACTCGGACGACTATGTAACACTAAATTTTAGAGCTAAGTATTCTCATGTAAGTAGCTTATAAGTTTTTTAATGAGAATAAATGATTCTTTAAACCTATAATATTAGTATAGATAATGAACTATTGGGGAGCTGATTGAAATCTATACTAATATTATAAAGAAGAAAGATTTGTTTGTTTTGAATAGGCTCCGAAACTACTAAGATTTGGATGAAATTTTATACAAAGATTCTTTGAAACCCGAGGAAAGACAAAGGATAGCTTTTATCCCGAAAATCCTACGAGATCGAGATAAATATGCCGGTGTTACCGTGGAGCTCAGCTAGTAGGTGATACTGATAGACAGGATACAGACTTATTTGGAATCGATGCTTTGATACACGTAATACAAATCATAGTGCGACGGTACATGAACTTTTTTGTTCGAAGCGACTCAAAAAGTTAATGTTTACTAGTAATATATAGACCACGATAACAGACTGCAGTCACCACGCCTTGCAGGTGTGGTGACCTCCCCAGTGATAACACCATTAACTATACTGCAACAGTAAAATTTTTTAAATATTATAATAGAAAAACATTTGAATAGAGTTGAAAAATCTTTGTTTTGCGTTTTACACTATCTTCACATTTAAATAAAGAACAATTTGGAAGTATCTTATTTTTTTATTAAGAATGTTCGTAATCCAATGAATTTTTCAAACTTATCCAATCTTTATATTACCATAAAAATTAAACAAGTAAATCTCTCATGTAACGTTTGGATTTCATTTAATATTTCCCGTAACTCCTAGTCCAATCAGATCATGCAATTGCATAACAAAAGCGAACCAAAGGTTAAAAATCTTCGTAATCCAATGGATTTCTCAAACTTATCCAATCTGTATATTAGCATAATTAGACGAGTAAATCTCACATAACGTATGGATCTCATTTAGTTTTTCCCTAGACAACCTAGTTTAATCAGTCTAACCATCAAACCCCAGTAACTCCTAGCCTAATCATATCCTGTAATTGCATAACAAAAGCAGACCAGGAGGAAGTCTGGATTGAAATTCTTCCAGAATCCGTAAGCTGCAACGTGTCCGGGTGCCCCACGCGCTGCAGCAAGCCGCAGTCGCCTTGACACCCTTCCTCATCTTATTAGTGCACGTATGACCTCTAATGCAATTCTTCACGTGTGTTCTGTAATCCCTTTATAATTAACCGTTTCGCGATTTGTTTAGTGGCGGAAGGAATTATTTATTGTTATATGAAATACAATTTAGACGAGACTGGAAAAAAAATATGAGCGTTCAGGACATACGCCTAAACATACGCATAAACTTATATTACAAAGGGGAACTTGATTGTTTGCATTGAATGCTCTTCGAAATTACTGAACCAATTTAAAAAAAAATACCATTCATACACAATCCTATGTAGTCTGTGATTACTTATAGCTCCAAGATAGAGCGCTACGGGGTGTTGCTCGTAAAATATAATGTGAGCTACTTCTCTACGTTTCAGAGGTTTGTCATTATTTAACGAAATTTGGGGTAAATATTTTATTAATATGAGGTTCATTTTGCTCTGTTCGTAAATTGGAAGAAAGCTAATAATCTGAAAATTGTATGAACGTATGTTAGATACGGCATTGTTCAATACAATTAGGGGAATGAAAGCACTCCTAAATAAGCACTAAAATAGGTCACGTTCACCGTTCAAAGCGACCGCACGGGTGACTCACTGTATCAGCAAAATCGATGACCCATTGTCGGGCTAGACCATTGCAGGTATACAAATTAATGCTTTTGTTTGCTCCTTTGAAGTTCGAAACAAAGTTAAAAATTATTAAAAGTTGATAATTCAGGAACATTTAACACTACGGCATCTTGTCCCAAACTAAGCAAAGCTTGTACTATGGAAACTAGATAATTGATAGACATACTTTTTTTGTTAATATATACATACTATTGATAGATAAACACCTAGACAGTAGAAAATTACAATGTTCATCACATAATAATTCCCTACTCGTGGGGATCGACTCACACCCTCCGCCGCAATAGACCATTGCCACATTCACTGCACCAATCGGGCGTCTTAGACAAGGATTTGATACAGTCAAAGTAACGCAAAACGTTTGGTCAAAAGATAGGTTTTGTAAGACGTATGATCGAAATAGTAAAAATTATTGACACCATATCTGCAGTGTGTTTGGACAATAGTAGCCCATTTTGGTAACCATTTGTAAAACTTTCAGTGTCAAAAAAAGCGCCTAAATTTAAAAATCAGTACTTTCTTTAAGGAACAATTTTAGAAAACTTTAAAACTGGATCTAGTATGAATTATAAAAAAAACCTATTGGACATAAAATCGATGTTTCATTATTTGATTCGATTATTGCAGCGTCATCAATTCGCCTTTGAAGTTGGACAAGGGCTAGGTCACCTTTATATGGCTAACGCAATATGCATTTTTAATAAACCCTATTGGACGACTCATTGTAAATAAAATATTAACTATGACGTCATCGTGGCGACGTTAAATAACCAACTAAATATGGATTGAAAAACGAATTGAATATGTTCATGATTGTGTTAAAATTTAATTGTAACATTTGTTTAACAGCTATCAATAATGGATATGAATTAATGAAATATATATTTATAATTATCGTTTTTAGAAATTATCAAAGTAACGAAAATATATGATACATACAACAGTAGTTGTTCCACGCGGCTTCCCTCACGTAGCATAATGTTATAATATAGCCTTCCTCGATTAATAGCCTATCTAGCACAAAAAGATTTTCAAATCTAACCAGTAGTTCCTTAGAGTGCTCTTACTTAAATAAACCAAAAATATCTTCAACTTAAAATTACTAGTGTTCTAGGCTCACTAGCTAGACTATCTAGGCGGTAATAATATGACAGCCTGAGATTTCAACTCCATCAACAATCCTTATTTTTCATTAGAAGCACAAAATATTAACAACAAATTTCACAGGGTGTCGCAGTGTATTATCAAGTAAAATCGATGACCCATTGTAGGCTACACAATTGCAGGTTACAAAAGTCAATTCTTTTATCTGTCTTTGAAGTTCTAAGGTAACTTGGACAAGGACGCCTTAATGTATCTAACGTGACATGCATTTTTAATAAACTCCATTAGTGGAGTCAGTGTAAAATATTCTGAATTTATGTAATCATCGTCATGCTAACTCAATATGACCACATAATCTAACTCAGTCTGATAACTGAGTTGAAATTTAGTAACATGATATGTCTCACATAGATCCACGGTTATTAAAAAACTTGCTGAAACTACTTATTCTGGGAAAACGACAAACATTTTAATGATAATAAAAGGTAACAATAATAGAGCCTGAAAACGATGCCAAAATACAAGTACCCGTTAACCGTTACTTGTAAGTCTACTAAAACGCAACAGTAAGTTTACCGAATTTTGGAAAATTTGAGAATGGAGAGCTGTTGTTGTATTCAGCTGCTGAACAGAACTTGTACGTCAGCGAAAAAGATTCCATTTGAAATGAAGCACAATAAGTATCAACATACATTGCAAACGTAACAGTTAATTCAGCTGGTGACTCAGTGTGTTATCAAGCAAAATCGATGACCCATTGTGGCCAAGACAGTTGCAGGGTTTACAATACATGCGCATGGGAAGTTTGAGGCAACTGTTGGACGAGGACAACTTTATGTGTCGTTTGTGAACAAGGATATGATTTTCTGACGCGCTAGGGTAATAGCCCTTGGTATCCCCTACTAAAACACATCTTAAAACTTAATAAGAAGGCTATATTTTTTTACTCGACTATGTTCAGTTTTCCTCAAACCCAAGGAGACGATCGATATAAACATACAATAAACGACGAACAATAAATAACGAACATATTGACAAGTTTTAAAGGGTGACTTAGTAAATGATAGACACATTGTGGGCTAGACTATCGTTAGATTTACAATACATGCCTTTGAAGTCTGAAGCAATTGTTGTACAAGGTCAGCCTCGTGTGTCGTGTCACGTTTGGTCTATAGGTGAGTCGGTGACTTGAAAGTTACGCGATGACTTTATTGCCCTATATTTTGAACAATAGATTATATTATTTATGTTTTGATGTTGTAAAACTGTTTCGTCAATCATATCTCTATTACCCTAAGGAATAACCAGTAAAAATAATGTTATTTCGTCTCAGAAGTATGGCATCTCAATAAGCTATAAGAAATTACAAATTGCATGGATTCTTTATTTATAGCTCTAATTGGATTCAGTGGCTATTTGTCATATTAAGAATTCATAAAGTTATAAGTATGACGCATGCAAATAAATCAGTAGTTAAGGAAAAAATATAATAGTCTCTAAACTAGTATATAAGCTCAGCAATCAGGCATTTCGCAACCTCCACAGAAGATGGATACCAACTATCATTTTGAATAGTTAAACAAGCCTGTCTATTCTTAGTCGTCGTATTCGTCTATTCTTTCTTATTATTCATCATCAATCCATGTCCTAAACTCTCCCGTCTTTTTCAAAATCCGGAAATACTATCGCGAGCATTGCTACCGTACCTCCGACCAGCTCAAAAAGAGAATCCACGGAGTTCTCTGACTCAGAGCCGTCGCATTTAGAAGTCCTATTTACGTCAACACCTCCGCAATCTGTCTGGACGAGCGCCAACCAGAAGATTGACCCCGAGTGACTCAAGCTGGAGAAATAGACCGACCAAGTTTAGACGGAAACTAGCAATGAATCTTGTCTCATAGGATAAACACTAAATAGTATAAAACGAAGTTGCTTTCCGCGTTTTTTATTGTGTATACCACCACAACTTTGTATGGGGCATACAGGATAATTGAGATAATATCTTGATAGTTTGATGGTGCACTACAAGGTCTACACTAAAAAGTCTAACCAATTGTGAGAGCCTAAGCAAATTTGTTAATAATTTATAAAAATTGTTTGGCCTTGACAAATATTATGTACCCATTTTATCAAATAGCAAACCTATAACTCACTTTCTACGTTTCGTTTTGGACTGACACATAGTAACTTATCTATAAAAACTGGTTTTCGGCTGTATCCTTTCAGCAAGACCTTTGAACAAGGGAATATACTTTCTTCCCATATTCTTTTTGCAACATGAATAATTAATTTTCGGCCAATATCTGTAGTATTAAATATAGGGCCGTCCCACTTACTCAGCTATCAGAAGCGGCGCCAAGCCGGCTGGTTGGAGGCGTGCCAGCCGAAACTGAAACTACTTGCTAATCATGTAAGCAAGCTGCAATGATTCTGGGTTATTTGTATCTTGTACGGTTATATTTTAGTCTATTTTTATAGAATCGATTTTATTTTCAGCTAAGTCTAAAACAGATCTCTTTTATCACAACAGATACTTCATTTATCTCTGAAGTTAGTTTTCTATTAGCCTAGAACAGAATTTTGACGTAGAACTTAAAAGATTTTTTGCAATGCAGACACACACAGCACAAAATATGAACACCATTCTAATTTAAAATCATAGCTTAAATCTATTTTATCAAGCATTACCAAAATTTTCAAAAGCACCTAAATTTAGCAACCATTATCTCCTTTTTAGAGACAATATTAAGAAAACCTTGAATCTCGACGTAGTACGAATAACTCCTGAATAGAAAAAGCCTCGTAATAAACAAAAAAGGCATTATCTTGCACAATCGGCGTGCGCTGGCGTCGTGACAATCCGCCGTCACGTTATTGTTTGCCTTAACTACATAACGGTTTTAGTACGACTCTCCATTTGTCGGCACAGAGTTGCTTCTAATACCTTCCACTATCAGACTTAGTTATTAAGTCCTTGACTAGTAAGATGTGCTACTTAACAATATAATGATTCTATGTACAAATATGTTGATAGTACTCAATTAGATGAATGTTTTTGAATATGTTTTATAGGATGAAAAAATAGGTGTAATTAAACTGTTCTCCATTTTTAAGTAAAACTAGACTAACGAACGGAAAGAAGGGTACTGAAGGTCAATGCCCTGTATAAAAAGCTACGTCTACATAAATACGGTATCATTATTCTAAACTAATGCTAGAACGAAAAAACTAATGACCTATTTCAAAGATAACAAGACCGTCGCATAATATTCAATTATTATTAAAGGATATTGCTTTCAAATAAGTAAATTATATTAATTTACTAGCTTACTCAATATAAGTAAATAAATAAATAAGCTTGACCTCCTCACTCCTGAGCACATGAACCTATGTTCTACAACTTTTATACCGACCAATCAGCAACCACCCTTAATTGCAGCATACATTGTTGAAGCCTATGATATGCGATACTCGGCGCTTGTGACCTTTGCGTTATCGTGTGCGTCTCGCTTACATACCTGTAATGTTTTATCAGGCAGAAGTGATATATCACGGTGAACCTTCGAGTTTCATTTGAACACGTAAATGCACCTGTTTGTAATCTAATGATTCGACTTTAATTACCAAATCAAACAGAGAGCGAAAAAAAGGAATATAAAGTTATAAAAATACTGAGACCACTAACTACGAACTAAAAATAAGTAACGATAGAATAATATAAAAACCAAGAAAAAACGAAGATTTATTAATATAGAGAAATAGACCGTACTCCCGACACACCCGCTCCTGTGTGTGAATCGGGCATTTCGTAAACCATCGAAAATACTTGTATCTTCACCTTCTTTTCCTATGATTCCCAGTAAGTTCCTCATATGTCACAAATCACAATTAAAACTACCAACATTTGATTATTGATCTCTTGAAATCGATGGTCCAAAGACCTCAGACGATCTCTTTGCTCACCTGAAAATTATGGTCAAACATAAAGGAACTTCTTTCTACCAACGTATAGTAGTTCTCATAACTAATGTAAGTTAATATACACAAAGAACAAATTATGAACATGTAGCCGACTAAGCATAAACAAACCCTCGCCGCACCTTATCGACCCTTCCTAATTGAATTGCTGACGGAATCAGTTCATCATAAAGAGGTAACAGTTGAAATCAATATCGAACATTCAGAAATGGTAAGGATTTTAGCCTGCAATAAAAAAAAAACGATCGTCGTATATATATCTATAACGAGAAACAGACCTAAAATATACTAAAGTTTGGAAGTAGCTGCTGTAAACGTAAGTCTTCGAAATCAATTTGAAAAATTTAAATTAACCACAACTGAAAGCGTTTGTGAAAAAATGGTGCCAACAGAGAGGAAAAAAACGAAACCCTTTGTACTGAACTGTAGCAATTAGAATCAAATTCTCCGTAACTTTCTACCCGCGGCTTCTACCATGTTAAATTCGGGGCCTGTAGACCAATAAAAAGTATCTTTTCACCTTATCCAGCTAATAGTGCATCTGTGAACGAAATGTCATCATAACCCATCTAGTAGTTCGTCGTGATCAGACCTAAACATCCAAACTTTCACATATATTATTTGTTATGTTCATATGTTCTTCGTTATCATAATAATATTATATATATGATAACGAAGAACAACTTAATAACAAGTAAGTACCAGGCTAGTTGCATAGTTCTGAGTATACAATTTTTTACCAAAAAATAGAACCGACTTCCTCGCTCTAAAAAGTAGAAAATAACTTTTATTTCATACAAAGTACAAAGTCGGTGCAAAATCTTGTTAAATTGAAAATAGATAAAGGCACCGACTTTGTATAGATTTCAACAAAAATGAAATAAAATTTATTTTCTACTTTTTAGAGTGAGGAAGTCGGTTCTATTTTTCGCAAAAAGTTATGTGTCCTGTGAAGTACACTAGTAACTTTTTGTAGTCATTCTATGTAGAAAAATCTCGATAATAAGAGATTTAAAACAAAATAAAATTTTTTGCCAAAAAATAGATGTATAGATTTCAATAAAAATGAAATAAAAGTTATTTTTTACTTTTGAGATCGAGGAAGTCGGTTCTATTTTTTGGCAAAAATTTTTATTCATCCCTTTTTAGTGTCCTGTGAAGGGTAATCACATCATCTGGTAACCTCCTCCTTTTTTTTGAAAGTCGGTTAATAACCAAGCTAGTTGCATAGTTCTGAGTACAACAAGCCCTCGCCGCGCCCCACCGCCCCCTCCTAATTGGATTGCCGACGGAACTGTAAGTTGTAACTATGTTCGCTAACGTTTCACTTTCAATTACCTGGCTATGATTGATTTGCAGACATATTTCAATTTTCGTATGAAAGATAATTTCGTACGAAAGACATATTACAATTTCGAACAAATTTAAGCCTCTGAAAGATTTTTTATGAAAGAGCTTTGTCGCTTAGCGACCAAATCACTCCGTAAAGACATAATTACAACTATCACTGACCCTTTGAAAGATAAGCTTAAATTAACACCAAAATACCTATGGAAAGAGTATTTGCAAGACAAGGGATAGATAGAATATTGAAAACGGCGTTTATGAAGATGCTTCTTCATAAACGCCGTTTTACCTTTTTGGCCTTTTTGGTGGTAATTTTGCTAAATTACCACCAAAAAGGACTGTACAGAGAAGATCGTAAAATTAAATTACCAGAATGAAAAGAATAGCATAGAAATACCCTCTATTATTATACACTCAAGGGATGATGCAGTGTCACTTAATTCAATTACTTCATTTAACAATTGAACGTCTTCATTAAATCAGACTCATCCTATCAAGTTTCAAGGAATAGCAATTTGTGCATTAATTTCGCGAAGGAAATTGCAAGAATCAATCTTCATATTGTCCCTGACCAATGAGGTCATCTGACCACTACATTTACTCACTACATCACTTTATATTGTGATGCTATATATGCTGCTAAGCTAATAGAAGCAGTGACAGGCCAAATAAAACAGCCGACTTGCACGAAATATTAATTGCATTGAAATATTTGCCAACAAAATCATGAATGAAAATTATAGTATCAAAGTTATTTATTACCAGTTCCGAACTCATGTAGACAGACTGTCCATTAATGTATGTAACTTCCAGCGTAGTTCATGAAATTAAAAAAAACACGTAATTTTGGAATGCATCCTCTTAAATCTACGCTTTTCTATACGAATATTAAGAAAAAGAGGAAAGATTTATTTGTTTGTATTGAATAGGTTCCGAATTCCGAAACTACAGGACCAATTTGGATGAAATGTTGTACAGATATTCTTTGAAACCCCAGAAATGACATAGATATACCCGCATAGCTTAGCTAGTATATAATAACATAAAGCTACAGTTTGTTTATTTGAATGTCCTTATCTCTTTGGTGCGATTAAAAACAATACTTTTCGTTTTAGACAGACCATTAATCGAGAAAGGTTAAGCAATAGAAAATTGTGCATTAATTTCGCGAAGGAAATTACAAGAATCAATCTTCACATCGTCCCTGGCCAATGAGGTCATCTGAGCACTCCACTTGCTCACCACTTTATATAATGATGCTTTAAGCTAATAGAGGCGGTGACAGGCCAAACAAATCAGCTAATGAGATTTGACAATATTTGAAAATTTATAAAATTGAGAGAAGTTAAATATATCTTAATAATATAATGCTCAAGAGTCTGTTTGAATGCCATAATCTTAGGTAGTATTGTTCCGATTAGAAATCGCAAAACTGATAGTCCCAAAATAAATAAAAAAATTCTTGTTGAATAATCCCGTCTATTTTTGTGTCAAATACCAACACAATGTTTTTAATAAGAAGCAAACTATTCGAATGGAAAAAATCTTAAAACTTTACCGTCAACCTACTGCAAATGCATTATATATCAAATTCCTATAAGAACATTTCTTATCGTCTCAATTAAATTACCTATTCGCTACAAAACAACTACTCTCAGACCTACATTCACATAGTCATACAAAAGTTCGTTCAATGTGCACAAGTATGCGTAACAAGCCCCAACGCCCTGTTACTGTGATCTTGACAGTCAAACACAAGGACACGCACGGCACACTGGATGATACGGTCATTGTCTTCCGACCATTGTTCTCTGAACTGATAATTGGCTAGTCTACATATATAACGTAAGAACACGGAAATGATATCTGCAAATTGGAATTACGAAGATCATAAGATAGCAATTTTGAAAAATATCAAAGAAGTATTATAAAATAATATTTATGTTTGTGAATGTCAATTAATATTATCATTATTACTTTTTTCTGTAATTATTATTTGGTGTGATTATGTATTTTTTAGTTTATGTTTATAGCTGACAATTCATTAATTCAATTTTACCATGTATTGGATCTTCGTTATCTGAATAAATAAAATAAATAAATAAAAATTAAATTGATCAACAAAAAGTATACGGCGTTTCTAAAGGGGTTGCAAGAAAATAATGTCGAGTTTAAAATAGCTGTAGTTTCGAGGTGAGCTATTAAAATCAGAACAGTTATAATAGATAATAGGGAATTTCCAGGTACGAACGGTATGAATTCCATACTTTACAGTCTGTAATCTACTAATAGACTCGATATAGTCCTAAGTTCGAGTCAGATCTTGGTATTGATTCACAAATCCGATTCCGATCCGATCCGAATTTATGAATCTTTTTCCGATTTTCGATACCTTCCGATCGGATTCGCATATTTGTGAATAGAGGCCTTGATCCGCCTTAATCCGAAAAAATATCCACAAGAAACAGTGATTTGATCCGGAGTTGACTGTCAGTGATAGTATTAATACACTCATTGTTGACTCGGCCCTTAGCATCAGTACCAGATATAATAGTAAACACAATTCAATTGGTATTGCGCTTGACAACGAAACAAGGCCACGCATGCCCCATTAGCTGATACGGTCATTGTCTTCCAGCCATTGTGCTCGTATAGCTGATTGCCACTCAACCCAGACTATTTAATTAATACTTTAAACATCTATTTATAGAATGTTGCATCTTCTTGCTATAGCAATGAGCCTAATTTTTATCCTCATAGCAAAGCTGTGCCACACGTTACCTCGTGTAGTAACGTAATCCAAGATAGCCTATCTTCCTAATTATCTCCATAATCACAACGATTTACGGCCGTTTTCAATATCCTTGGTTTGCTTACTAAAGTCGGAAAAATCTATCTTTTTACACTTACTTTGATTTCAATATGCTGTCGACGGATACATTTGCTATGACTTTTGTCTATATATTGTCATATAATTTGACATAACAATCTATGCATAATCATTGATACATTATTGAAAATGGCCGTTGTTTAGAGGCAGTTCGGAAGATAGGTGCATGTATAAACTGCTGTATATGTATTATGTATAATGTAGGTATATGTATAAACGTAATTGCATCTACGTGATAACTTATGAGATTAAAGACAGTTCGTTACCAACCGTCTCGACATTCATTCGTCCCTTGTCCGCATATCACTACATAGTATAAAACAAAGTCGCTTTTTCTGTCATGTGTCATGTTGTATGTCCCTATGAACGCTCAAATCTTTAAAACTACGCAACGGATTTTGATGCGGTTTTTTTTAATAGATAGAGTAACTCATGAGGAAGGTTTTTATGTATAATATCATCCATTAAACCCGTGCGAAGCCGGGGCGGGTCGCTAGTTATTTATAAACAAACAACATTTTCTGCTTTATAATATTAGTATAGTTTTTCTATTAAGGAAACACTTATGGTGATCACTCAACATCAGGTGACTCATATGCTCCTTTGCCATAAAAGAAATCCTCACATATTCAGGAAATTTTTACCTTAAACATTAATTTGATGTAAAATTTAAAATACTGAGACTGCTATGCCACAGCTATTGACTTCGGAAGACCCATGTAAAACTTATATCTAGACTAATATTATAAAGAGGAAAATTTTGTTTGTTCGGTCAAAAAATACTGGACCGATTTTCTTTCACCATTCGAAAGCTACATTACGCTACGGGAGCAAAACCGCGCGGATCAGCTGGTGTTTCATAATAGCCTTATTCAAATACAGGAACACATATAAAATATATAAATACACGCAACACATATGAACAGACAATAAAAATGCAATTTATCAGATTACGATTTACGACATTGTTATTCTACGACTAATCAAGAAAAAACCCGGACCATAAAGATAAAAATATACAACAAAAAATTATCAAGAAATTGTTATTGTGCATTATAAGCAAATGTCGCAACCGTTGGAGAATTAATTTAGACGTGGAGTGCGTCGTGAAGGTCGCCTTTGTTTAGACTTTAGATACCGGCGACCGCAACTGTGTCACAATATTACTAGAATAAATATTAACTACGTTTTAATATTACCATAAAATATATAGTCAGGCATCCGTTTACGATCGGAAAGTTCCGAAAATCGGACGTTGCTGTCAACATTTGTATGAAGTCGTTAGGATTTTCGGAACTTTCCGATCTGAATCGCATTTGTGATTAGGGACCATTTTTCGGGGAAGTCTATATTTGCCTGTCGAGGCAACTACTGAACTGTACAGATAGGTGATAGAATACCTTTTATCAAAGTCAAAATGTTTATTTTCGAAATCGGAAGATAACGCTATAAATCATTAACGTCTTCTCAAACCGAAGGTTTATATGTGCCTATGACAGAAAGAACTACCGTCACAAGTTAACGGGGAATTGCGTCAACAGATCGCAGTGAATCAACTTACAATCACTTCTTTCTTATCTGTTTCATTCTTTGCTAATACATGTATCAATGTCATGTAAACCATTGCCCATATATGGGCGTTACTATGTTTAAACCGGCACTCCTCGTATGGTGACGTGCGTCTCCACTATATTGCGATCGTACATACATGGAAACATTTGCTATGCGTGAATGCGGTTCCTGATAATATGTTTGACGTAGGTAACAAGTGAATATATTAAGAGTAAGTAAAACACCACCTTCCGCAACTCTCAATTGATATTTGAATTGATAATATCACTGTATTTTTGTTCACAGTAATAACACTTATAATTTAAATCGAATAGTGGGAGCTGAGCATTGCACGATTAGGTCAAGCTCGCACCGGTGTAATTACCAACCCCCAGCAGAAAATCGGCGTGAAGCAGTAATGCACTGTGTTTCGTACATTGAGCGGGGTCTGGAGGCCAGTGCCAGTATTCCCATCCCATATCTCTCCCGTCTTATTCTACTTCTCTCCCTACTTCCTATCATTAATCCTCTCCTTATCCCGTCCCCTTCATTCAAGCCGGCGCGGCATCTGTGACACCTTTGAGTTGTGACTTGTGAATCAAAAGAAAATTAAAATTAAATTTACCCATACAAAATTTTAAATTTCATCGAAGCAAGGATAACTTTGACCCAATTTATACAAAATAACATAGAAACCTTGGCACGATATATTTAGAACTGTTGTATATATACTGCGGTTTCCAACACGGCGGGTTCAACCTCGAGACCACTCAGAGTTTCGAGAGCTCTCCGAGTTGGATTTTGTAATATTAATTGAAATTGGGTTAAGACCAAACAAAGTCTTTGCTCAAATAGATTTATTACAATAAACTAGACTTTTTAATAGGCATCCGTAATTAATTGATTAGTACTTAGTAGAGATAATAGACATATGCAAACACCAGAAACGAATATTTCGAATCACAATTTTGCCAAAGTGATCGATGTGTCACCAGTTTACAATGAACAACGCCATAATTAACATGTACATAAAAATTTCGAACATTATTATGAATGACCAAATGGTGTTTTTTAAAGCTAGAGTTAGAGAAACGACCTTACAATCTCAAACTATAATTTTATTAAACCCTTCTATAACAAACATTTTTTTCTAGCCTTATTGTCCTGTACGACCAAGTATAATTAAAACTAGGCAAGCCTCGAAAAACGTATTACAAGTAAACTTTTATCGTCATACTTGAAATACATAACATGCCACATCCGTCTCTAGCAAGTGATCAATGAGTCAACACTCCAGACGATGTTTACACAGCCACCATTAGCAAGCAGGCCGCGTCACACAACAGCATGTTAAGTAATATCTGACTCAAATAATTCAGATAACATAAACATTTTTGACAAGGACGCAATTCCGAATCTATAAAATGATAAAATCGAATGAGAATTCCCACGCTAATATATTAGAGACTAGCTGCAGTGCGCCACGGTTTCACCCGCGTATATCTCCCGTTATCGTGGGATTTCCGGGATAAAAGCTATCCTATATCCTTTCAAACAATCCCTGTACAAAGTTTTATATAAATCGATTCAGGCAGAGTTACTTTCGCATTTATAATACTAAGTAAGGATGGCGAATGGTAAATCTTTACCGATTCAAGATTATTTGTAGTTTTAACTTTTAACAAACTCAATAACCTAGCAAATATATTCTGCGTCGAACGAATTTCATGAGACGGCAGAATTTATTATGTGAAGAGTCATACGGTAAATACTTATATAAAAACTTATAGTCGGTATGAATGGTCTCAAACTAGGTACAGCCTATCACTTGGATGAAATAATACAAAGTTTAAAACATATCTAAATCATCGCCCAATCTAACCTAACCGAATCTAATAAATCCTTAAAAACAAAGTACTAAAACAAAACCTCTTATCAAATCTACGACAAAACTGAATTTAAAAGGACAAAAGCTACGCCTGAAATCCTCGTGACGTCTTCTGGTTTATACATAAGATCCTTCCTAAACAAGTGATGAATGCGTCAACAGTGGATGTTTACACAGCCACATTAACATGCAGGCCGCGACGCAACGTTATGTAATGCCTGCTCCATATGGACACTTAGAGTATTATCTAGTAAGAAGATTTTGAGCCAATCGACGATTGTAGAGATTTCTGATGAATTCCTCAAAGGAACTCATGCACAGTTCCTATAGTCGTTTTACTTACGGACAGTACAATATCCTATTAGGCGTAAATCTAAAGCGCTAATCTGGCGTTAATATAGCTACCAAAACTTGGCAAACAAAATTATAAACGCTCGTTAATGAAAACGATTCGTATCTGTTATACTATGAGGTCCCGTCGTTTATAGGAACCAGTTCTAAGAGAAAATCGTATCGACGCTTAGCTTTTTTTATAGCAGAGCAGGCAAATGAGCAAATGGGTCACTTGATGGACAAGTGATCACCGCCGCCCATGAACACCTGAAACACCAGGAGTGTCGCAGGTGCTTTGCCGGCCTTTGATTCACAAAGGCTTGTCTCTTAAATGCCCCAATGTCGAATTTTGAGTCTTTATAGACCTTAAGACTTTATCGAATCTTCTAGTGATCAATGCGTCAACATCAGACGATGTTTACACAGCTACCATTAGCATGCAGGCTGCGACGCAGTGTTATGTAATGGGTCTTCATATGGACACTAGAATAATACTGTAACAAGACTAGAAGAAGCTTTTAAGCAACTCTTCTTTAGGGATAGACTTCTGTAAATTTAATTCATACAAATATTATTATGGACTATTTTAAACTTATAAATGGACAATTAAGTTTGTTTAAACATAAAAATCATTTATTTTCAACTATAGCTATATGACTGAATACGAAAGCATAGGCTATATATACATATAACATTATGCTGCGGACGTGAACCCGCGCGGATTAGCTACTAGTTACAAACAAAATCATTAATTATACATCTGGACAGATAAAAAATTCACTGAATCCCACCGAAACCAGCTAATCGCTAGCCAAGTAATCACATTACATAATTATCTACATTGGCGGACTTTCTAACACAAAACACTCGACGATAATCGCCTTTCATTTACCGTCTCTAACTGATACACTGAAAATAAAAGTTGAAATTGTTTTTATATGTGCATAAATGGCCAATTAACAATGACTTTTCTGTCATTAAGACAGTTTTGTAACCTTACACTTGAAAACGCATTAAAATGTAAATTAATAACTTTTGTTTCACTAACAGATTACGTATTTACTCGACTTTGTTCGGGCAGGTGTGTGAAAGAGAAAAGAAATTGAATAAAAATAACTTTGAACACATTTTGAATGGAGTTTATTAAATACTAGCTTAGGGCCGCGGTTTCAGCCGCGTATTTATTCCGTTCCCATGGGATTCTGGGCTAAAAAGTATCTTATGTTCTTTCTTGAGTCTCATACTGATTTGTACATGAAGAAGAGATAGGTAACACACAGAGTTGCTATATCACATTTATAATTTTAGTAATGAGTAAAGATTATTTTACATTTTTATTTAACCCGACGTTTCTACCACTTAATAGCCAAAAGGCATTTTTATTCTATAGGGAAAACAAAATTTCATCACGAACATCCAAACATTAAACAGGCGGTTTAATACTTCAGAACAATGAGCAAAATCACTAACTTATAACAATGGACAATGACAAATTTATTGAGGGTTTATTGGCTAATTGATTATCTGTTTGTTGGAAGGAAATCCATTCAATCACCATTTATTTGTATAAATATACAATTAAGATTTAAAAATGTCATATTGCATTAGGTCCACTATTTCTACAGCAAAATTACCGTAAGTTCTCGAATTTTTTAAATTCACCAACAGATATTTAAATTACTCACTTAAATGATGCAAAATGAGCAAAGTTTGTAAAAAATTTTCAATATGAATAACATTTGACTTATTCACAGTATTTATTTATCACGGTACAAACACAAAATTGATATTAAAAATCATTGGGTTAGATAAACCATTAAAAAAAGTCAAGACACTAAAAATAGCTTAGGGAGCATAGCCATGCAGAACAGTGCAGATCAGAGCAGAAATATGAATGAATGAATGAATTAATGACATACGAGATACTAGTACATATAATAATATTTTACAAGTATTCCACCTCACACCTGAGTGGGAACCCATTTGGGGTACTTTAATATGTTATCTTTTTACCCCAATAAATGTATTTTCTATCTTTCTTTCTTTCCATGCAAAACAACAATATTTTATCATCACCTGTTTAAATTTCTCAAGATTAACGTCACATTTCCATATTTAGCTTATAAACTTAATTAGAAGAAATTCTCTTCAATTGTAAGCAATCACGCCACAGTTCCCACACAACACCTCCCACACACTTAATGCTTTACAATAAAAGCTTGCGGTAATGTGAAGGTTATGACTTGGAACACTAACATACCACGTCTTTCACATTAAAGTTATGAAGTATGTAGTTTTAAATATAGTATAATATTATTATTTTAAAGCACTAAATGAAAAAATTAATTTAATAAGTGAGAAAATATTGGTTCTTTATGAAGGAAAGACTTTCACTCTAATTCTTTTTGAATATAAAAAAATTTATGCTGTATATTTTGTATTGATACTTCTTGATGGAATTGTATGTTACTTTATTTGAAAAAAGTATATTTTTTACTTTCAATTCCACTATATATACACTTTTTACAATAATTATTTTTTAAACACAACAGGTTTCATACTTCATTGTCAGACAGTTAAAATTAAAAAAAAATGTAGGTAAAACATTAAAATAACAAAGATATGTTTTCAACATTTCAATGGTTTTAGTGCAATCATAGTATGGACAATTTAAGTAAATAATTTTAAACAATTGAGATTAAAATTTTATTTATTATTATTTATTATTATATTTTCAGATATAACATCCATAATTTGTTAGTAAAGTTACTTATAACTATGTTAGTATTAATTTGTAAATAATCACAACCAAACAGTAAAACATAAAACATAAACAATACCATGGAACGTTACACACCGCTCGAGACATGGATTTTGACCCAGTGTCTCAAGACGGTGCCGTCCCATCTGTCCCCGATGGCAGTTAGAATGCCGCTGGAGGACTGCCGGACACGGCGCATCATGGATGCCACTCTCTTACGGATAACAGCGTGGAATCCATCGGTGCGCGCCTCCGCAAACATGCCCGACGCACTACAGTATTTCGGCAGCCCCAGCAGCATCCTGAACACATTGTTATATTGTACCCGGAGGGTATTGATTGTCCTCTGGGTGTAACTAACCCATAGGCTGCACGTGTAAAAAGATTGGCAAAATGCCTTGAATAAATTCACCTTCACTTCGCGAGAACACCGTGCAAACCTACGGGCCAGCATGTTACCCCTGACAGCAAACACAAAAAAACACACACAAACACACAAACACAGCAAAATGAACGCTGTAGATTTGCAGAATTGCAATTATAATCTTGCATTAGAATGCAATATAGATTTTTAAATTCAGATAACTATCAAATCTCAAAATCAAAATTAGTGTGGGACAAAGGTATTTTTGTCTTATGTATACTCATAAAACATTATTCCTACTTCCTAATAATATCAAAAATGTGAAAATGTTAATCTTCAGCAGAGTGAAACCATGTGCAATAACTATGTGCATAAATTAGTAATCAATAAAAACAAGTATAATAAGATTTAACAATGCAGTACATCTTAGTAACCTTGTGCCTTAATACTCACTAAAGAGTATAAGAATTAAATACATGAAATCTCATTCTGTAAAAACCACAACTTGCTGTTCATGTTCATATAATTTAGGTATACCATATCACCCTAGACAGACAGGTAGTCTATAAAAAGAAATGTGCAAACAATAATTAAAACCATGTCATACTTATTGTGAATAATTAATAAAACATTTTAACATTGAATTGACTGACAGTGAAATAAGACTGATTAAATACAGAACTTAGCAATACTACAATGCTAAATTAAGACATAAAATACATTTTAACTAGTATTAATTTATTCAATGTTGCAGTACATGAGTGACCTTGTATGTTATAGAGTATATTTAAGACAATGTAGAACCAAACTTGTTGTTCAATATAGAGTGGGTGGGATTGAGCCTTGCCTTATTTGGTTGAAGGCTGTATTCTTTCTTTTATGGGTGATGTCTCATTTTAGGATGACTAAATTTAAGTGAATGAATGTATGTAATGGGCTATTTATAGGTTTATGGTTAAATTGATTTACCTCTGGTATACCAACCAAAATTTATTTATTCTTATTATACATAGTGGTTATTATTGAAAACTAGACTTAAAAATGCCAGTAAGTAAGGCCTGACATATCATAATAAGTAGGATGAAAAACATTTTCAATTGTAAGTTTATTTGTCATGGAAAATTTAAAATGTGCATCATAATTGAATAAAGACCAAATATAGCATCTAAACCTATTCCTCACTTTACAATTTACATTTTATATTCTTATAAGAACTTCGATAATGTACCTAACGCCACGCAACATAAAATATATATTTATTTCGACATGCACTTGATAACGACAGTAATAATTCAATTATCAAAGTCAATACAATTTTACAGTAAAGTTATAAAGTGTAAATCAGCTGTTAGTTACAATGTTTGAATTTTCGGATTCTTTGGAGGGTGAACGAACGCGAGGTCAGCTGCGGAACGAACCACGCAAGCCCTATCTCCTACCCTGACTCACTCTTCCGTACTTACCAGCAATTCAACTTCTTAATCGACGACAAATCCGACTGCTTTGATCTAGCGATCACCATCTCCTCCGTTAATCTCGCCATTTTTCACCACACAACACAGCACTTCGTTATAAACAAACAATAAAACACTTTAAATCGGAGAGAGGTTGCGGCCGCTCATCGTAGCGTAAACACAACTAATCACAACAAAATCCTAGAAAAAACTGATGTCAAAGTGAACTATGAAGGAATGAGGAACCAGAAAAACAATAGACGATCACTTCACTTGAATCGGCTGTCATTTGTCAATCAATTTGACATCTACAATGTAACGTTCAAAAACTAAATGTTAAAAATCATAAATCTAAATTCAATTGTATTGTGATGTTAAAAAATATGGAAGGTAATAACAATTGAGTAGGGTAAGAAATAATAGATTAGAAAGGAAATTAATTGCTCCATGTTCTATTGTATTTTTTTAGAACGCAGCTATATAGCTGACGTACGATGACAATATAACAAATGTCATTAGCATTAGAAGTGTCATTGGTAGTGTTGATTTGTTGTGTTGTATTTTATTCCTAAATAAGGAATTAAATTTAAATGAATATCATTTAAAAATGGATACAACCGACGCCCTTGATGATAAGGACAGCGGCCCCGAAGTTCAGTTGAACTTCCCGGCCTCTGTTATGAGCAGAATAGAAGAGTTAATGGGAGGAACGGAACAGTTCGATAGTGACGAAGTAAGCCTTTTTTATTAGTATAAAATAACTTTCAATATTTATTTTACTCATAAAGAATTAAATATAAGAGATGAGCAAAAAGACCAATACCAAAAATCCCAACATATTCCTTGATATCCAGTTGAAAATCTGTTTTGCAATCGTATTCAGTTGGATTAATCCGTGATTTTTAATCGTTGCTTGTATAAATTGCAATTCAGCTTGTCCTCCCGTAATGTGCCTATTAGAGCACATCCTATTAAGGATAGAGATTTTATAGCAAGAAAACGTTTTACGCATTAATATCGCGCCTTGCACATTTACTGTCGTTTACTTTTTATTTCTTTGACTTTTTTGTAATTTAGTTACAACGCATATCTTTACATCTTGCAGTTTGACGCAGTCTCCTACATAAACAGAGTGTTTCCCACGGAGCAGTCTCTCTCCGGCGTGGAGACGGCGGCCGCGCGATGCGAGTTCCGTCTCGCCGCGGTGCAACACGACATCCGCCGGCTGGTGAGAGCGCAGCACGATCAGAGGATCGCGGGACACCAGGCACTCATGGATGCACAGAAGTGTATTGCTGAATTGGCTTTGCAAGTAAGAATGCAAATACTTTACTCCTAAACATGCTGAATATGTTTTGTTCGCTTTATTTGAGATACTGACTGTTATTTAAGAGCTTTTTAAAGTCAATTATTGTATTTTGTTTCAGTATCTAAACAAAATTATGCAATCGCAGTAAAATATTGATTTTTAGTAAGAATTTCATGCAAACTTAACATCATCTCTTACATATAAACCTAGTAGTTTCATTCCATGTATAACTTCTGTTTCTGTGGGATTTCTGTGATAAAAGCTATCTTATATCCTTTCTCAATAACTATATTGAATTTCATCCAAATTAGTTCAATGGTTTAGTTTTATGTGCAGAAAAGACAAAAATACAGGCAATCAGACAGAGTTACTTTCGCATTTATAATATTAGTAAGGATCTCAAACATTTTCAGGTAACAGACATAAACAAAAAAGCCGAGCGCAGTGAGAGCATGGTGCGTGAGATCACGTCGGAGATCAAACAGCTGGACTGTGCCAAGTGGAACCTGACTGCGGCCATCACGGCACTGAACCATCTGCATATGCTGGCTGGAGGAGCAGCCTCGTTACGAACGTTGGCTCAGAATAGACAGTATAAGGAACTGGTTTTACCATTGCAAGCTATAATGGAGGTGAGTGTAAAATATCATCATTGATCTGCTAGGTGAAAGAGAGAAAGAAAGACAAAAAATATTTTTTGACTAAAAAAGTACCTGCCGCAAAAAATTATTAACATACTAGTTATACAAGAAGATAAGACAATAAAAATATGTAAAAACATGTATTTAACGTTAATGTTTTTAACTTATTATATTATGGTGCAGAAATACCCTCAAAGTAAGTGAGAGCCCACTCGGCTCATGCTAGACTATAAATTCCTGAAATATGTATCTTTACTTGACCAGAATAGGCAAATATTTGACTGCTATTTTACCTCATGGAAAGTGATATGTCATGCCTTGTCAACCTTAAATTAAATTCTGTGCACAGATATAATGCTTGCAATCAATGATTGCTTTCTGTCGTAACCAAGACACTGTTGCTATGTAAAGTTCTGTCAACAATCGTTCATAACCAAGGTAGTGTGGATACACATTTGAAATCTCAAAATTAGTGTGCTAGTAACATATCTATAGTGTCATATATATCTATAGTGAAATAATATTGCTTGTAGATTTTTTAAAAAGCGTTTTAAAAACGCCTCAACAGAGGCCAATTTGGATAATAAGCATTTTGACCTTTGACCTTTTAAACGTGTACAATTGCAGGTGCTGCAGCACTTGGAGTGTTACCGCGACATCCGCGAGCTGAACGCGCTGCGGGACGAGGTGCACGCGATACGGGCCGACCTCGCCAAGCAGATACTGGCGGACTTCAAACAGGCCTTCACTGGTCTGTGTTGTTTAATGTTTTGTTTGTTTTTTTTAGAATAGAATATATTTTTATTCATGTAAACTTCACAAAGTACTTTTGAATTGTTGTTTTTTAATTACCGTTGGTATGGGGAGTCGATTCTGTCGAAAAGATTCTGGCAAGGAACTCTTGAACTTGAGGAAAAGAGATAGTTGCTCTTTTCTTTTTTGTTAAATAAGAAAAAATAGGGGGAGGGGGCAGTGATGTGACTGACTACAGATCTCTTGTAGACCTATTTTAGTCAATAGCCTTTCACAACGCTCTTCCACGCCGCTGACTTTTTTCAAGACTGCATAGATGTCATACCCTACTCCTCCAACTTCATATAAAGTATCCTCTCCTTATCTCCTCCCCTTCCTCCAAGCTGGTGCGGCATCTGCGAAAGTTTATTTTCCAAATTGGCATCTTTCGAGGCGCTTTTAGATCGTTATATACATTTACATAATAATTATTTTTTTTATTTACCACCGATTCGGAAAACTGTCTCTACCCAGAAGATCCGGCAAAAAACTCGAGTAGTTGCTCTTTTCAAAAAGTTTTATTTGACATCATAATACTAATTTATATATTATTGAAAAATTATCGAATGTTATTTTCTTGCAGTGCATATGAATACCTAATTACAACATATATTTTTATCAATAATTAACATTTTCTAGGGCCGAGTAAGTCAAACATATCTCCCCGCACGCTGGGCGAGGCGTGCGCCGCGCTCGACGCGTTAGAACCAAGAGTGAGACAAGAGTTGCTGACTTGGTTCGTGGCGTTACAATTACAGGTCAGTTCTTAATGTTAAACTACCTGCACTACGTGGTTTCACCCGTGTAGCTTCTGAGACATGGCTCCGGGAGTAACTCCGGGATTAAAAGTATATTATATTATCATATTACTATATGTTATTTTATACCAATATGTAGACCAAGTTTCATCAAAATCGGTTCAGTAGATCTGCGTGACAGGGTTAGAAATTCATACATACATACTCAAACTTTCGTATTTTTAATATTAATAGGATTTTCTTACTGCGAACATTTTGTTTCACATTTTTTTGATGCATTACATATTATACACATTAGTTTTATAGAATGTGTTCTGTTGCAGAAAAAAAATGGGGTAAATCAAAAAAATCATTATTCAAAAAACGATTGTACTATTGTTATTTTATGCATTACATTGTTCCTACTTTTGAAATGTTTACTGTTTTATAAAACCTGACACATTTTGCACAAAAATTCAAGTATCTATATCAAAATTTTTAATTTTTTTAATGCGTTAAAATCAAATGTCGCTAGAATTGTACTTAGTACATCTTTTTGTGATAAATCTTGTATCCATATTGACAACCTCATTGGCGCAGTTGAAACAATAGTGATCTATTATTTTATGACATTTATTTATCATTATTATATAACATATCCATTTTATGACAGATTCACGGCCCACCATTTGTACATATATTTAGTCATCGTTACAACATGTTTTACTATTAAGTTACCTATAAGCATCAATTTTTGAATTATGTAGCTGTTTTCTGTTATAAATAAACTTTTCTTTCTTTCTTTTTTTCTTCTTTCTTTCTATTGCGCCGGAGGCAAGTTGAAAATTAGTTCTTTGTTTGAGAATTAGTTGTATGTTTAAGTATGTTTATCAGTTATCTAGTTTCCATGCTTTGCTTAGTAGGACAAGATTTATATTTATTTACTCACATGTAAACTGCAGGAGTACGAGCACCTGTTCTCCAACGAGCAGGAGCACGCGTGGCTGTCGCACATCTCGCGGCGCTACGCGTGGCTCAAGCGGCACCTGCTCGGCTTCGAGCAGACGCTCGCCAGCGTGTTCCCGCCCGAGTGGCGCCTGAGCGAACGGATCGCGCACCACTTCTGTAAGGTGAGCCATTTTATATACTTTTTTTTTCATGTTAGGGATCATTCATAAATTACGTCACAGGAAT
>LQNK01000188.1:27007-56636 GCA_001586405.1 Phoebis sennae | reverse complement strand
ATCATACCCGCCGCTCGCCGCTCTCCCACAGCAGCTGCGCGAGGCGGTGCGCGTGCGCCTGGATCGCGGCCGACAGCTGCAACGACGACATGCACGCTACTTGGTTCGCGTCTAGTTCCTCGCCTTTCAATGCTGAAAATAATTATTTAAAATAATTTAAAATAATTTTGATTTTGATTTGATTTTAATTTTAATTTAATTGTATTTCTTTCATATTTTTAATTTAATTAGTAAAATATAATATTCTATTAAATTAATATTCATAATTGTAATTTTATTTAGTATAACCGATGCATAAATTTTATCCTTAAAGGGGCTCCTCAAGACAGGCCTCCTTTAAGTTACTAATCTTTCTGTTATTATCTAAAATTTATGTATTCCTTTTGTAACTGAAAGAAATGAAGTTATTTTTATTTTATTTTATTTTTAACATATTTTTGCCTCGTTGGTTCAGTAGTTAGCGCTTTATACGTTAGAACCAAGAAGTCCCGGGATCGATCCGCGGTGGGAACGTGAATCTCGGTCTGGCGCAGAAGGATTATCAACCTGAAGATGGTTGAAGACCGGCTTACCCATAATTAAATGGAACTTCATATCAGCTGTTTGGACCATAAATCAGTAAAGGTGTCACTGAAAATCAGTAATTCGAAATTCTATTCTCAAACATATGCTGATGTGATGACCTTTTTAGCATTTCCTACTATTTTTTTTGCGATGCCTAATAAAGATTTGTCATTATCAAAATCCGTCCAGCCGTTTCGACTCTGGGGCGTGCCAAAAAGTGGACATATAATCAAACATAATAATAATAGCTCCCCTGACCGATTTCGGTCATAACGGCCAATCTCAACAGAGACTAGCCAGCTGCGCAGGTGTTATTATAGTGCACAAGTATACGCGCAATCACAAGTGCACTCTATTCCTTTACTCTCACTTGTCCTTTAATCAAACATACATTACCCTCCTTGTAGCAGTCGGGTAAAGTGTAACAGTGACTCACGCTCAGTCAGCTCCAGCTCGGAGGCGTGCGGCGCGAGGTCGGCGCCGCGACTGAACTCGCTGAAGCTGTCCACCGACCGACACGACATCTGCTCCTATAGTATAACTTTTTTATGTATCGCATTAAATTTTTACAGGACATTTAGAACACATAATAAAAACGGAAAAAATAATTTCGTATTTTTTTGATCTCTCAATGTAACATCTGGTTGTGAGTGCAGGGATCAAAGACAATATCTTGATATTCTAAAATGAATTTGTTTAAAAAAAATACAGGACATTCAGAACACGTACCTAATGTTCTGAAAGTCGTGTAAAAATTTTTCTGCGATAGATATGAAAGACTTTGTATTACACGATATAAAAAAATTAAAGACGACACAAAAACTATTTATTTACCTCATGTAATAGCACACAAGAACACAAATGAAACTTAACACTAATCTATAATATTAAGCCTACACAAATATTTGCTTTTTTTTAAAAAACTTCCTTTTGTCTAGTGGAATTTAATGTTTGTACATATTTAGTGCGCCTACGAGTGTAAAAATCTATTTCATGATTTATATTACTGTAAAGTTTTTGTTGTTTGCGTGAACTAGTAAATTTTTGTGACATATTTGACTTCATAAATATTCATAGACTTAATTAATTTTAATTTATTTAAAAATATTTCATTGAAATAAATTTTTTACTATTCCATTTATGGAATGTAGCGTATGTGATTGAAAGAGAAGGAAGCATTATGTTATCTCATGCGCACACGCGGTTGTGACACAGTCAGTTTATGTGAGCAACGGTGAAGCGCGGGTGTGTGCGTCGAACAGCCGATAATATTGAGGAATTAAAATAGACACACATAACAATATTTAGATAATGAAAACTCACTTCAACCAAGTTGAATTCCCGCTGCAGGTCCAAGAAGCCCGCAGACAGATAGTTGTGATCAGCGCCATCTACCGCGTCCACTGCCGAACGTAAAACCTTACTAATATTATAAATAAGAAAGTAACTCTGTCTGTCTCTATATCTGTTTTTTTCTTTACGCCTAAACTATTGAAACGACTTGGATGAAATTTTATACAAGATTGTTTAAAACCTGAGAGAGGAACTGATTTGGATGAAATACTGCACAGATTTGAAACCTGAGAAAGGACATAGAATAGTTTTCATAAATTTTGGTCCGCCTTTAAACCATTGTTAATTTGGACAAGAAATTCAAAATGTAAATCATATTTATGTAATATAATATAAAATTAAATAACTCACTAGAATAAATAATAAAGCGTTATTAATTAAAGGAACATGCTGTATAAATATGAATAATATTTTTATATATCAACCTAACGGGTCAAAAAATTTATTATTTCACTCTTATATAAAAGCTCTGGTGATCTCTTACCATCTTCTTGGCCAGGGTTCTGGTTGAGGCAGCCTTGAGGCCAGTCCGGTGCGGGTCGGTCCACTTCGGGCACGATGAGGGGGGGAGGCACTGCTGCAAGTTTACACTAATTATGGTCAATTGTGATGTTCACTCACTAATCTATATATATAATAAAACAGCAACCAAGCCATATCTATACATTGATTTTAAAGAGTTATTGCTTTGCAATATGTATATTTAATAACACTCCAAACCACTGACCTAGAATATATGTATATTTGTCCCATGTGGCGACGGGTAAAAAAACGTGTAGCCACTCCATTTCTACGCGTGGGTGTCGTAAGAGGCGACAGAGGGTAATTCTGCTGTATATCATCGTCAGCTACAAAAGAGTGGGAGCCGAGCATTGCATGATCGGGCCAAGCTCGCACCGGTGTAATTACCACCCCCCCAGCAGAAAACCGGCGCGAAGCAGTATAGCACTGTGTTTGATACGGTGAGCGGGTGTCCGGAGGCCTGTATTCACCTCCTATTCCTCTCCTGTCCTATTCTTGTCCTCACCCAAGTTCCTATCATTAATCCTCTCCCTTTATCTCCTCCCCTTCCTTCAAACTGGCAAACATCTGCGACAGTTTCCTGTTGTAGATGTTCATGGGCTGCGGTCAGTCACTTTACATCAGGTGAACCGAATGCTCCGCTTGCCCGCTGTTACATTAAAAAAATAATATAATTATTACCTGGGTTATACACCGGCCACACAGTGCCCACAGTGCCGGGGTCCATTGCAAAGTATTGGGCCTGCAGCTCCGCCAGCGCTGTGGCTTCCTCCTTCGTGAGAGCGCTCTTGCACGTGGCTGTGTTTATACTTCGCGGACGGATTTCATCTTAGATATAGTAATAAAGAATCATATATAAGGTGATTCATAGCTAGCGTTTCATTTTTTTACAGGACATTCAAAACATGTACCTAAACACGTAAAACATAATTAAAAGGGTCGGCGAGGCTTTGTTAATTTAATACGATTTATTTATTGATGTTTAGGTACATGTTCTGAATGTCCCATAAAAATGAAACATAGCTATGAAACACCTTATATAAAAAAAATTAAACAATTATTAATGTAGTAGCCCGCGGCTTTGCTTCTAATATCGTAACTGTATACGAAATGTCACCAAAATCTATTCAATAGTTGCAGCGTGATTTACACACACAATTCCAAATATCTAATCATCCAATACGTATATCCCAAAGATTTTTGAAAAAAGTTTTAGTTTAGATTGTTGCTTGTGTGTCACATGCAAATCATTTTTTATTGTATGTTTTTTATTCTTTTAAAGAAAATTCATGGCTTCAATTATGTATTAATCACAAGTCTGCACAACATCAATAACTAATCTTGAAGGTAGGACAAATAACAATAACGAGAGCAATTATTAAAAAAAGCTGCAATTATTGAACTGAAGAATTCTTTACGTAAAATATTTTTAAGTTTACACAAAAAAGTTCATCATTGGACAGTTAAGTTGTCAAAAATTATCAAATTACCTCTCTTCGGCAGATACTCCATTTTCAGCTCCAAAACTTTATCATTAATCTCTCGCTCCAACCCGGGACAGTTCACGCACACATTCTCTCTCTCCTTCACATTACCCTGTACAATCTCCGGGTTGTTCCTGGATAACAATTTCTGGAGGATGTCATTGGATTCCGGTTTGTCCACTCCGGCTGGCCATATATTGATGCTCTCCAGCCATTGTTGGGAGAGGTTCGGTTTGGTGGGAGAATCCGGCTTTGATTTTGTTGTTCTGTCTATATCTGAAATATTGAACAAGCTTAATGTACACTAATTAAATACCAACATGATGTGATTTCAGAGCTGAGCCGTTTCACGTGGAAATGGACTGGAAATAAACCCTCTTCTTTTTTTTGATTTGCCAGTGCCATATTGAAAATTGTAATAGCCTATATCACTGCCACAATTCTTTTAAATCTAGCAACACCTCACATATGTACATCTGTCCAGTCGTTTAGGCATGCTAAAGAAATGGACATACAAGCATACAAACATTCCCTTGAAATATAAACTACTTCTGTCAGAGGGTAAAAAAACTTATAAGATAAAATAATTGAGCTATGAATAATATTTATAAACTAAATAAATAATAAAAAACTGATTCTGTACCTGAGCCCGTATCAATGAAAGCATCATTGAGCTGTGATCCTGAACCGTCTTCCACATCGTAAGTTGTATTGAGTACATTTCTAGAAATAAAGTCAAAGTCAAAGTCAAAATTATTACTTTCCAAATCAAACTCTTTAGAGGCGCTTTTAGAATGTGATTTACATTTACATAATTCTTTTTTTTATTTACCACTGATTCCTACCAGAAGAACCGGCAAGTCAACAATAAAACTATCAAAAACAAGTTTTGATTGCTTTATTGTGCTTGCTTTTTCTTATAAATACAATTTCTAAACTAAAAAAATATTTAAAAAATATAGGATCCATATAGATTTATTATTGCTTTTGAGAGAGTGGAAAACAAAATAAAAAATATAATATTTTAAAATGCTAATTATTAAAATTAATTTATCCTACTCAAATTACAAATGTGAATATGTTAGGAAATATTTGTGTATCAATCACCCTGCAAGTACTGAATGGAATTTGATGAAATTTCGTACAAAGATAGGATGTTATTTGGTAAAGATATATTTCATTGATTTATACACAAATAACACCGTAAGAAACGCGAGTGATGCCGCGGGCAAAACCTAGTTGGTAATATAACCGATCTAGAAATAAATAAAATAATTTGTATGCTATATGAAACTGTAGAATACATTTTACGACCAAAATACAGAAATTGAATAAGCACTTACTGAATTTTCGTTTCAATTTTATTTCCTTTGGAACCCAATTGCCAATTCCTTTTATTTTTATAAAATTCCAGTCTGTATATTGCTATAAAATCAGCCTTGGAATTTTTACTTGAAGACATTTTCGAAAAGTATCAAATGTGGGTATATTTTCCGAAGAAATTTCTACCACACAAAAGGTTGGTTTTTAAATGATCTTTGCCGCTTCAGCAAAATTATATGTATTCGTATATTATAGTTCCAACTTAATTCTACTCGGCATTAATTTATCGCAGGATTTGAAAAGAAACATACATTTTATAAGGCAAAACTAGAGACAATTTACTAAAAATCACAAAACTTCTGACTTTTAAATATTTTGAATTTAGCGATTTGGTATTTGTACAAAAAACTGTTTCCTGTCATATGTCGCTGTTCAATTTTCAATGTCAAAAGTGTGTCTCGATACGCGTTGAATGAATATAAACTATAATTTTATTTATGCATACTCCAGGCTAAATCGTACACAGCATCGTCGTAAGTATCGTCGCAGCAAAAGTCACAATTTATTTTAATATTTTTTTGATGTTGAATTGACTATATTTAGTTATTTTATAAAGATTACCTCTCATTTCGAATTGATGAACGTAAAATGAAACGTCTCCGATTAGTAGTCTGTGAAATTTTATTCACTATTTTGACATTTCAGCTTGAGCTGTCCGTGTTCATGTCGAGAGCTCCGTGGTAATGATGTCTTCGTTTAGTATAAACTTGTTATTGTGTTCAGTTTTGTGTATTTTAGTGAATACGAGTACACAACAATCAGTACACAGACGTTTCGAATATAAATATTCGTTTAAGCCGCCGTACTTAGCACAAAAAGATGGATCGGTGCCGTTTTGGGAGTACGGAGGAAGTAAGTACATTTTACCTTAAATAACGCGATTGTTATACGTATTTTGATGCATGGTTTTAACAATTGAATATTCGTGTATGTTATAAAATGTGTATCTGTCTTATAATTATAAGTTTTCATTAAATAAATGGGTTGTTGTTACGGTACATCACATATGACACAGACACGTCAGAAGAATCTGTCAAATGAGACAAGGACAGATGCATAGGGTATTGTACACGTGTGATAAAGAAGGGAGATACGTGTCAAATCTTATTAGGCGCTTCCACGCCAGCACTTTTAATGTGTATTCGAGTTTTTTGAATGCTTTTCATCGTTTTTATGAATTAAAATAGTAACGTGCCCAATTATAAATGCCTCTAAATTTAAATAAAAGCATATTTTATTATAAATGCTTACGAATTTGCATAAAATATCTGGAATTTAGATAGCTCATAATTAAGTGATATTTCGAAGTGTATTATAATAATTTCGATAGGAGATGATAATTAGTTTCCTTTTATAGTACCGGTTTACTTACATTAAATACGCAAATGCATTTAAAGTCAACGGAAACTTCTATACATTAAAATATTTTCTCCCAAGTTGAACATCAGCATTTTTTCTATGTCCAGACACATAATATGAATTACTTTCGGTTTAAATTTATCAGACTTGTCACTATTTTAGACAGGATTGTTTTTAAGCTGTTAATATATTTAATTTAATTTAATTAAGTTGTAAAAACATGCTATATTTGAGAAAACCTTTAATTGAAAAACAAGTTACTTATAAGTTTTTTCGTGTTGGGTTTGTCTAAGAAATTTTGATGAAATAGTAACATGTACATTCTGGTTGACGTAATTAAAAGTTATTACCTATTTATAAATAAGCCATAACTTTATTTTTTGTCAAAAATGTTTTGTTGATATTTGTTCAAAACATAGCATTTTCTTGTTTGACCTCATTGCAGTCATGTATTACTTATTTTTGTTATTATATGACTTATTTCACAAAATTATCATTCATTAGACTAGCTATTTCCTGCCTATTTTCTCCTATAAAATAATATTGTAATAGCCAATATGTGACTTTGTAAAGATGCAGCTTATTGGTCCAGTAGGTGTGAAAACATCTACTATACTAATATTATAAAGCTGAAGAGTTTGTTTGTTTGAACATGCTAATCTCAGGAACTACTTATCTGATTTGAAAATTTTTTTTCATATTGGATAGCCCATCTATCAAGGAAGGCTATAGGCTAAATATCATCCTGATGTTCCCACGGAAGCGAAGCCCTGGGGCGCAGCTAGTCACAAATATTTCCTCTTTATAATATTAGTATAGATAAATTTATAAAATACTTTAATATATAATCAGGATCATAAATTATATACTTTTTATAAACATTTGAATTTATTTCAAATAACATGCATAAAGATAAGATATAGTTGATATTTATATTATGACTAGTTTGTGTTAGGCATGGTTTACATTTACGGGTTGTTAAAACATAAGTTAATTACAGCATTAATTATAATTATGGATTATTTTAATTTTATTATCTGCTAGCTGTGCTCTGTTTTACTCACTTGTTGGATTACCCACATTACACTTATTTTAATTAAAGTTTTCTTGATCTGAAAATCTATTTGATGTACTTTTTTGCTTATTTTATTTTTTTCTCTCTTCCGTTTACTGAAGTTTGTTGCTCCTATCTATGCATAACTTTTTCTATGACCAAGGTTGCCTGGTAGAGATCGCCATTTGCAAATGATTATCCTTAAGTTGTTTTACTATGTACTGTACCTTTTCTATTTTTTTGCACAAATAAAGATTTATCTATCTATCTAGTATCCATCATTATTGTACATACAATCATACAAATCTTCTGTCTAGATTTAATTCTTTTTTATTCTTTCGAATTTCATAACATACTTTTTGAAACAATGCATTGAATAACTGCTTTATTAAATCAAAGTATTAACATATTGAAATAGAGATTGTTACACATTAAAAAGCAATAAAATCATTGTTTTCATCAACTTTTAATAACCTCTACGTATGTTTGGAAAATAATACAATGTTCAATGTAATTTGAGCTGTGTATGCTTGTAATAAGGTTGATTTTGGTTAAATGTAGTCACAACTAAATTTTATCATGGTTAATTTTATGATGTTATGCAATTGTGCGAGTAGTTGTGATGTTTTAGCTTCGTATACATGAATCTAGATTCCAGACATAGTTACTGGTATTAAGAATCAGAATTAAGTGTCCATTTTCGCGTAATACTTCCTACAATTACACTTTACATTCGCTGAACTCTGCGGTTTCCCGTGTATATATCTCGATCCCGTAGGATTTTCGGGATAAAAACTATCCTTTATCATACCTGAGGTTTCAAAGAATCTCTGTACAAAATTTCAATCAAATCAGTCCTGAAGTTTCTGAGACTATTCAATACAAACAGACAAATCATTTCTCATAATTTTTTTAAATTATAAAAATTAGTTTCTTAAGGCTTGTTGTTGTGATGGATTTAATAAATTCTTTCAGATTATATATACTTACAGTTTGATTGAAATATTTGCTAAACTATCTCATAAACTAACCATAAAAAATGTTGACATGGAAAATTTATAATTATTGTTTGAATATGCATAGCGAAGCATTTTAAATAATTCTGCAATCGTTTGAGACAAAAATGCACGCTTGCTATTTTATATGCTAATATTGTGATAAAATGATATGCTTTACGTTTGTTGGAATTTAAGAATAATTAATTACTTTTTCGTGTATATGATAAAATTTATATACAGGGTGTCCCAAAATTCAACGATAATACGGCACCAGGTGATGGGCCTACTCATAACTACTTGAGGAAAAATAAAATAAAATTCAATCTAACTTATTTTTTAAATTATAAAGAAAAATTGATTTGCTTCAAAAAATTTCTTCACTAAGACATTTTTTGTTACCATGTCCACAATTTTACTAATATTTTTAACTTTTCTTTTGTATTGGAAACTTAAGTAGCACTGCTATCCACCACAATCATTTAAATACCCAGAATGCATGTAGTTTTTACATAAAAAGCAATTGAAATTGTATTTTTCTCTAAAATTTGGAAAGATTTTAACTTTCAGTCAACTTTGATTTATTGTGGTGTAAAAAAAATGTATAGTCACCACTGTGGCAAGTCTTATCAAAAGTTGGCGCATCTATTCAAGATTATAAAATGGTAAAATAATATAGGAAATCAGCCAGGACAACCATTCTAACTATTTTTAAAGAGAAGAATCAATCTTCATAAATTATTAACATTAATACTTTTTACTGAGAAATTCCTAAATTACAAAATATTAATTACTGTTTTCAAATCAGTACGCTATAATCCTTTATTTATTGTGCAAAGTTTCGTATTTTTGGCTTTGATTTTTGGACTGGATTAAGCGATCTGCATACTGAACTGTACTGAACTGTAATTTTATTATCTTGAACTCTGCTTGTGTGAACTGGACTTTTTGCATATTTTGAACCGTTTAGCATGCCGGTACCCTACACATCGTTGTGATATGCTATTATGCATCTCATTTATGGAGTAACTCTATGCAATGATTTCGCTGCCAGCAATTTGTATCAAGAAAGGTACCCAAACGCTGAAAGATACCCTTATAATCGAGTATTTATTAATGTGCATCGAGCGTTTTCAGAGGGTGGTCTACCATCTGAAATCAAATCAATGATAAAAGATATGCACGACAAATAAAACGATCTTTTTTAAGCCGATTTCGTGCTTGTATTAATGCCGGTGGCAAGCAATTTTACATTAATTTAATGTTAATAATGCAAAATAAATGTAAAATTGTTTTAGTTTTAATTCCTTCGACCTCTTTTAAAGAACAATTACTGTTTTGGCCTCATAGAAAAAGTTGATTAGTAAAAGTCGTTTTCAACGTTTTGCTCTTGCTTTACTCTTGCATAGACCTGTACGATTTTTATTGCTAGTTTTATAAAAGTATTTTACCATTTTATAATCTTGAATAGATGCGCCAACTTTTGATAAGACTTGCCATAGTGGTGACCATACATTTTTTTTACACCACAATGAATCAAAGTTGACCGAAAGTTAAAATCTTTCCAAATTTTAGAGAAAAATACAATTTCAATTGCTTTTTATGTAAAAACTACATGCATTCTGGGTATTTAAATGATTGTGGTGGATAGCAGTGCTACTTAAGTTTCCAATACAAAAGAAAAGTTAGAAATATTAGTAAAATTGTGGACATGGTAATAAAAAATGTCTTAGTAGGTGAAATTTTTTGAAGCAAATCATTTTTTCTTTATAATTTAAAAAATAAGATAGATTGAATTTTTATTTTATTTTTCCTCAAGTAGTTATGAGTAGGCCCATCACCTGGTGCCGTATTATCGTTGAATTTTGGGACACCCTGTATAAATAAATAAATAAAAATAAATTTGATAGGAAGGCAATCAGATGCATAATTTTATTGTCTAATCCTGTTTATAATTTATTTAAAAGTATACAACGGAAATTTTTTACCCAATTTTGATGGATTTTTTTTCCATAGTTCAATAAATAAAAAATCACTTTGTTTCCCATCTGAGCGTATGCATATTAAGAGGTTTTTTCTTAAATATAAATGTTTGTAACAGCCATGACTCATCATAGTTTTGAAGTAGATCCTCTTTCCTCTGAAAGCACGTAAAGCCGTCGGTCCTGGGCCTAGACTGTTCTAAGGATCTTAATTTTTTTATGACAGGTCAAAAACTAAAAAATGTTTCACCCCCATGCTATTTCTTTTTTAAGATCTATATCATCAGGAGCGTTTGTGCATTAGTTTTCTAAGAATTTGCCGCGTTTTGAATTTGAATATATCGTCCGGGGCATGGATCCCCTCTCCCCCTACCTCCCTTCTTCTGGCCTTCTTTAATCTTTCAGTTTAAAATGTTACCTTACATTTTACAATAATTGATCGTATCGATCGTAAATCGTATACTAAGACCAATGTTATATCTACACTAATATTATAAAAACTTTGTTTGTAATGAATAGGCTCAAAAACTACTGAACCGATTTGAAAAAATTCTTTCACCATTCGAAAGCTACATTATCCACGAAACATAGGCTATATTATAGGTGTTATAACATTATGCTACGGGAGAGGAGTGTGCGTAACAGCTAGTGTCAGATAAAAAAAGAAAAATTACTTTTATAACAGTAATTTTTAAGTGAATTATAATCACTATAACACCTATTTAATTATCGTACAGCTGCAACTCACGTCCACTTGCATGTCTGTGATAGATATGTAATCTGTGAACTCCTGACCTGAGGCCGCTTGTTTAAAAAAACGTTTTTATATACATTTTAAGAAATATTGATCTTTTCGATACGTGGATTGATTTTTTCTTGTGTTGTTTTTTGTTTTGATTAAAATATAATTTTATTAAGATTATGGGTCCGAAGTTCGAATTTGGTCTAGCAAAAAAGATATAAGATTAATAGTGAGTGTTTGTATAAATTATGGGACAGTAAGATTCCGTCCGTCCTTGTTTAAGATGAAAAAAAGCTGAGGTACATTATTTTTATAACATGATTTAAAGTTTTCTACAAATGTGTCATTAATAGTACAGGATCCCTGGTACATGTTTCATCAAATCAAATTAATAAAATAATTTGTTACCATATTAAGCTACCATTTACCAACATTACTGTATGGAAAAAATGGACGTCTAGATAAAAGGAAAGTAGCCACAAAATTTTATCTGTTTAGTAATAAATGATGCACCGTTTTTAATCGTAATAACCAAAATGAAAAATGGACCCAGTTATAATTGAACTTCTCTATTACATACATTACAATAAAAATCAAATAGTATTTTCTTGTGTTTGTTTTAACGCGCGTACTTTCCATATAAAATAAAATACTTTTTAAAGGATTTTAAACGCGGATTATTATACATTATTTTACATTATTATTAACCCGACGTTTCGAGCACTTTACAGCGAGCGTGGTCACGGGTGACAGAGATGACAGTTGTCTTCATGAGTGTTTCAAAAATTGTGTGTCTACCTCCACTTATTTAAAAATCTAATATCTAAATAATATTATTGGTCAACCTGGTTAAATTTTAACATAGAATTACTGTTAAAAAATAAAACTACCTATAAAATATCGTCTTTTTATAAGCAGGCTAAAAATAAGACACTACTCGTAAAATAAAATGAATGTCAGGACATTGAACTTTAAATATTTCCTAAACAATTATATTATTGAAGTCAAGAGCATTTTGCATATATTATAATCAACAAAAAATACTGAAGTCTGTATCGTGTATCAAATTGACGTAGTTCTAAGATGTTTTTCCGCTGACTACAAATGTTAGCTGATAGATCTTTTAATATTATACAGGGTGGGAACGAATGTTTTATTAAGACCCGTTGTGAATTTGCGTAGTTGAAAATATATAAATGAATTACGTATAAACACTACTTCACCAGTCACGCACACATTGAAATAAAAAAATCATTCCTAATTTTTTCGTTCATTATTGCGCATTTTGCCAATCAATGTCAAATTAATACTTCTTTTTTCAAAGTCCAATGAGATTTATCAAAAATCTATCAAAAGTCAAAATCCATCCAAAATCGATTGTTACTATACTTGTTGATCGTTTACCGGCCGGTAAAGGCGATTAACAGCCGTTTTCAATATTCTATTTATCCCTTTTTTGCTTACTAAAGTCAGACAAATCTACCTAGTTGCACTTACTTTGATTTCAATATCCTAACGACGGATACATTTGCTATAACTTCTGTCTATCTATTGTCATATAATCTGACATAATAATCTATCCATAATTATTGATATATTATTGAAAATTGCCGTTAGTTATTTTTAACTAATTGAGTTCCAATAGGATATTCGGGATAAAAACTATCTAATCCTGGGGTTTTTAAAGAATCTCTGAAAAAAATTTCATCCAAATCGGTCCCGTAGTTTCGGAGCCTATTCAATACAAACAAATCTTTGTTCTTTAAAATATTAGTATAGATTTAACTGTTACGTAAAGGGTCAATGACTGCAGGTATGCTATGAAAGTCCTGCGGGTTTACCCGTTTTACTGGATCTTGAAAAGTATAATCTATACATCCATAAACTCTTCGCTCATTTACATGCAACTTTGAAATTCTATCGTGCTAACTTTTATGTTCAGAATGGTTGTTAATAGTGTAAACTTGTTGCTAATAAAGGTTGCTCTTATGAATTTCGAATTTATAATATTTAAATAAATTTTTTTCAATCCTTGATTATCTGAAGATGAAGATTTTGTTTGTCTACTTCTAGATCTCAGGAACTACTGGTCCTATTTCAAATAACTTTGTGTTAGATAGACCAATCGAGGAAGGGTATAGGCTATATAACATTATACTACGGGAGCAAAGCGCAAAACAGCTAGTAATTTCAGCGTGTAATATATGCAATTAAAATAAATACATAGACTGTTTGAGGCAACGTTAGTTATAATAAAAAATAAAGTTTTTTTAGTATACGTAGATGCTATTACCAGAGCAGTGTGATGAATTAAAAGTATTTTATGAGGTCGATAAACATCAATAAACCGCAATATGAATGAGATAATTACGTCAAAGTACCGTAAAATTTAAAATAAAAAGATTAAGGTAGACCCTTCATTCTTGTTGCATTGCACAAATCTGCGGACCCGGTTGAGTTGATGACAGTTTTAACTTGGAGTATAAAAAGGTATAGAGCGCTCTTACGGCCGTTTTCAATATTCTATCTATCACTTGTTGTCCTTACTAAAGTCAGACAAATCTATCTATTTGCAGTATTGAATTAAAGACTCTTTTACACTATTTCCACTATTTATTCTTGGTGGAAATGCATTTTAAGTATTGAATTAAAGACTTTTTTACACTAAGAATAGAGACTACCTGATGATGAATTCTCGAAACCGGTTGTAATTAAATAATGTTTTTAAAATAAATAGTGGAAATAGTGTAAAAAAGTTTTTAATTCAATACTTAAAAGTTAAAATGCATTTCCACCAAGAAGTCACAATACAATCTATCAATTATATCTATTTTCACTTACGATTCCAATATCCTAACGACGGATACATTTGCTATGACTTTCGTCTATCTATTGTCATATAATCTGACAATAGATCTATCCATAATCATTGATACATTATTGAAAATGGCCGTTAGGGGTATGGATCGTAGGTCTGGGTTTGAACAGCCCTACTGTCCTGCTATTGAAATTTAAAATACATGAAGTTCATTCCTTACTAAAATTTAATAAAAAAATATTCAGGGACATTTAACACTACGTCATCTAGTCCCAAATTACGCAGATTGTACTATGGAAAGTAGGTAACTGATAGACATACTTAAACATGTTTTCTTATGTAAATACATACACACTATAGATAAATTAACACCCAGACAGTAGAAAATTACAATGTTTGTCATGTGTAATTTTGTTATATTCTATGCAATTTTTTTTTCTTTAAAAAACATTAAATTATCTCAATTGAAATATCTTTTATATTAATAGGTGGTGGGGTTTACTATTTCAAGTTATAAACTCTATGCATCTACAACGGTCCAATATTGCGTGCGCTCTGTTCCTATTGATGCTCTATGGTGATACGGGATGTATTTTTTATCGCCGCCTTGCCATTTGCGTAACTGGCTTTTTGCTTAAGTGTATAACCTGACTTTTTGCAAGACATGCCAATGATATCAATGCTTGTAATTGGTACAACGTTCGATAAAGCTTGAGTTTTCATGTAGTGACCATTTTAATTGCTTTTAGAATAGAATAGAAAATACTTAAACGCGGTTTATTATACATTTAAAATCCTTTAAAAAGTATTTTATTTAAAATGGAAAGTATCAGCGTTAAAACAAATACAAGATTATGCTATAGAAAATACTTTTATTCATTTAAACTTTTACAGAGTACTTATGAATAGTCATTTTACAAGTTATCATCGGTTCGGAAAGTCGTGTCTATCGAAAAGATACCGGCAAGAAACTCGATAGTTACGCTTTTAAAATATTAGGTTCATTTTACAAATATAATTTAATCTTGTTAGTTTTAAAAAGTACGAATTAACTCAGTATATAAAAGCGATAGTAATTCTGTCTGTCTGTCTCTTCTTCACACCTAAATCATTGAACGGATTTGCATGAAATTTTGTACACAGATTGCTGTGTTAGCTTTTATCTCGGAAATTTCACGTTAACGAGTGAGCGAGTGTACCCGCGGGGCACAACTAGAATAGAAAACGATTTTTTTGATTTAATAAAAATCAAGCGCTTGCGCATACAGACATACATGCATCCTCAGAAACTTTTGCATTGATAATATATTATTATAAACAAGTATTTTTTTATTTTATAAATGCATGCTTTAAATGAAAAGTCGTGTTCAATCGAACTAGATTTTAATTTTTAAAGATCAGATTACGTTTTGTAATTTTTAAATTGCAAATGAGTCCATATTTTTTAAAACATATTTTTATTCACTTCCAATGTTTTTCTTAATGAAATCTTTATCTTAATTAATAAAATGTATTCAGTCGACATCCGGTGGAAAGCACTGACCTATATTATACAAGTAGATATAGAGGTCACACTTACAATAATTTTTTATTTTCTGATAAAAAATCACTTGGAATATCGTATTTTCAACATAGTGCATTCTTTGCTTAAATTCAATACTAATCTAAGCTGAAGAGTTTGTTTGTTTGAACGTGCTAATCTCAGGAACTACTGGTCCGATTTGAAAATTTGTTTTTGTGTTAGATAGCCCATTTATCGAGGAAGGCTATAAGCTATATATCATACCGATATTCCCACGGGAGCGAAGACCTGGGGCGCAGCTAGTTATATATTTTTGACGCCTTAACCCCTATCTGTAACCTTAAATAAATTTCATAAACTATCTTTATTGAATCTATCTTTATAAAATGTGTTCATACTACATCCGGTGTTCAGAACACTGACCTATATTAAACAAGTGACAACAAAGGTCAGGTTTCTAATAATTTATATCAACTTGTAACTTGAGCGTGAGTTAAGGTTCTTATATTGAATTAAATTCAAATATTTACGCAGGTGAAACTACGATTGATTGATTGATTATAAAAAGTATTAATCTGTGTTTTAACATCCCGTACATTTTTGAGTTGAAAGAAAGAAAGAAAATATTATATTTGACACACACACACACACAGTTGCAACACTCCTTGCGAATAACCTGTATAGTATAAGTAAGTTTATGAGTAATTGTTTTATGCATCTATCTATATTGACGACTCGAATGGCGCAGTGGTTCAGCAATGATCTATTGCGCCGAGAGTCTATTAGTTATCTGGTATCCATAGTACAAGCTTTGCTTAGTTTGGGACTAGATGGCATTGCGTTGTGTTAAATGTTCAGGAATATTCATTAAAAAAAACAATAAAAATAAATCTATATTTCCGCTATAAAATATGATTTTGATTTGGTTTTGGCGGTCATTTATACAATTACTTTTGAAAGGTCATAGGGCAAATATTCTAAGCAAGTGAGTAATATTGTCCTGTAAAATAAAATCGCTTTGTAAAATATAATAATAAAAAGCTGTTACAGAGTTTGTTAGAATATCTTAACAATACACGCGCCTTATCGTTTCAGATCCTTATCGATTTGCCAGGCAAGCTATTATTTATGCTTTTAAAAATTATCCTTCAAACACGGTGTAATCTTAACTCACTTAAGTTGTTATTTGCGTTAAGTTGTTATATATAAAACTCAAAGGTGACTGACTGACATAGTGATTAGTGATGTATCCACGCACAACCCGCACGTTGAACGGATCGGGCTGAAATTTGGCTGCAGATGTTAGGACGTAGGCATCCGCTAAGAAAGGACTTTGATCAAATCCCACGGGAACGGGGAAAACAGATATACGGGGGTGAATATATACAGCGCTTTAAAATGATATTGTACGTTAGTACGTGTATCAAGTATTAAAGAGCTTTAAAATTAACTAATTATATTTATACTTCTATACTCATATAATATTAATGAGAAAACATTTGTCATTATTTTTGTAATGTTTTCACAAAAAAACGGACACAATCTAAGAACCCACGTGGAACGTAGTTAATAAAAATAATCTTCTGAATAATTGACTTGTCTGTGCAGATTAGCAACCGTGCTCGAAATACGGTGGTCAACATAATATGTAAACCAATCTAATCTTATCCTCTTACTATTGCCATGTAGATTATATCTTTATATTGCTGCTGAATTCGATAACGTATCAGACAATAAACATTTATCTGATGTCGGTTAAGGTTACCTGACCCGACTTTGAATTGGGAGGGTAATGTCTGTGTCATTTCATTCGGGGTTGTATTTGATAAGGTTTCATATGACTGTGTTTTAGTTTGAAACATGAAATTGTTATTGATTGAGATTTTAATGTAACAATGCGGCACACTGAACATCAGCGTTGCGATGGCTTTCAACATCGCAGCACAAGCTGAGTGGGCTTCCCCTTCACGACACTGCGATACTTTTCTTCATTTTTAATCTCTTTTTTTACCTGTCTTGTATTGTTTTTATCTTTATTTTTTATTGTTGTTTCTATTTTAATGTACAATAAATGTTTCTTTCTTTCTTTACAATGATATAAATATTCAATGTGTCAATCACCCCGCAACTATTGAACGTATTTTGATGAAATTTCGTATCCAGACAGGCTATTAACTGGATTGGATGATAGGATACTTTTTTTTAAATAAAATACTTTTTAAAGGATTTTAAAAGCGGTTTAGTATACATTATTCTCCCGTGACCACGCTCGCTGTAAAGTGCTCGAAACGTCGGGTTAAATAATGTAAAATAATGTATAACAAACCGCGTTTATAATCCTTTAAAAAGTATTTTATTTAAAATGGAAAGTACTCGCGTTAAAACAAACTCGAGATTATAATAGGATACTTTTTATTCATCTACTACGGCTTCGTTCCCGTAATATATATAGCCTATAAAATATAGCCTATGTTACTCGTGGTTATTGTAGCTTTCGAATGGTAAAAGAATTTTTAACTTCGGTCCAGTAGTTTTTGACAAAATTGACGTGAGCGATGCTGCGGGCATAGTATCAAACTAGCTGTACCCCGCGGTTTCACCCGCGTAACTTTTGATTAAATGACAACTCCGGGATTAAAAGTAGCCTATATGTTATTCTGAACCCTTATCTATATGTGTACCAAGTTTCATCATAATCGGTTCAGTAGTTTTTGCGTAAAAGAGTAACAAACATCCATACATCCATACTTACAAACTTTCGCCTTTATAATAGTAGTAGGATAACTAAGTCTTCAATTGTCCTTTTCAGATGCGATAGCGTCGGGGGAGAGCGTGCGGCTGGCGCCGTCGTTGCGCAGTCAGAAGGGCGCCATCTGGACGAAGCAGCCCATCAACTTCGACTGGTGGGAGGTGGACGTGATGTTCAAGATCACCGGCAGAGGGAGGATAGGCGCTGATGGACTGGTAAGAAGGTTTTTTAAATCTGCGACGTATTTGCGAGTGTTGTTATATGTTTAGACGTCCTAGTGTTAGCGAGGGTTGAGCTCTAGCTACAAATAGTATTAAGGAGACCGACAGTCGAGATGAATCAATGGGGGAGGGGAAGCAATGAAGTCCTCGCAATGCCACTCTTCCTGCGACAGTTTGGCAACCCCTGGATAAGAGAATATTCTCTAATCAGTGATTGAAATGTCAACCAGAGTGTAGCATTTTCTGAGTGGAATACCCCATTCAATACTTGCACAACCACATGTATAAGTTGTTCAGCCCTGTATCTCGACCTTCTTGTATATTGAGCTGATGGTTCATTAACCTGAGTTTCTTGGTAATGCAGGTTCATGGGTAATGTTTCTGTCTTATAGACGTACGATATATGTACATATATTATAGTATTCTAGTAAAACACAAGACATTTTGTGGGATTTTCTGCCAGGTTAATTATAAAGCCCCGATACACACCAGTCAGGTCTGTCCATGTCGGGGCATCATACATGTTTTTACCTTGCCCCAAACATCAACCCAAAAATTGGTGCCAGCTATCTGAATATGGGGAATTCAAAGCGTGATCGCCAAAGAATGCGAAAATGTAAAGAATTATTTATAGAAGGCTTATAAATATATGACAATTCCACAGACTGACTAGAAACACGAGACTGTTATATCGACAGTCAACGGAAATTACGACATACCCGTCTGGGAGAAATATCTAATGAAGTGAACTGAATTCGATATCAAAACTTGCACAATTTTAGAGGTTCTCAAGTCTTAGAGTTACCTAGCCGATTGGAGAAAAACGGAACCCTTATGTTTTTCTGTCTGTCCGTCCTTCCGACCGTATGTCACAGCCGCTTTATTCTGAAACTATTACGACTAACATTATATTTTTACAACGGAAACTTACGTTAACTGCTGAAAAAGCACTACATAGTATAAAACAAAGGTGCTTTCTCTGTCCCTATGTCCCTTTGTATGCTTAAGTCTTGAAAACTATGCAACGGATTTTAATGTGGTTTTTTTTAGTACATTGTAATTATTAATTGACAAAGCTCCTTAATATAAAAAGTAAAAATATAGATACATTTTCATGACATCCTGCAATGAACATAATTTTAAAATAATATTACGGCTTAAACACGACTTCCCACTTATCGAAAAACAACAACACGTCAATTATGCCAATCTTCTGAAAATTATAACCAATAATAATTCCATATCCGTAGATGACATTTAAAGGGTAGGTACCTCGGCAGGTATAGGTAAAGATGCAAATAGACTTTGAATGACGTCTGTCATCATTATTAACCGATTTAAAAAAAGGAGGTTCACAATTCGACCGAATTTTATTGTACCGCATATCTCTGCTATTTATGGATCGATTTGGAAAATCTTGTTCGAAAATGTAGTGTTTGTGTGGTCCCATAGAAACTTGGTTCAAGTCTGATCATCCATATGAAAGATATTCCATGGAACTCCTCGAAAATCAACAGAACAAGTTCTGCGATTAAGTTTATACCCACTTAACCCTCAGACTGAAACTGATTTGTGAGGTGTAACGGTGCCTTTACTTTTTTTCAATTTAACTAGCTTTGATAAGATTTCAAAAATAAAATAAAGCTATTTTCTACTTTATAGTGATTACTAAGAGTGAGTTAATAAGGAAATCGGTTCTATTTTTTGGCAAAAAGTAATTATTGCACATGAATGAAAAGAAACATTTTAAAATATCATTCCGCGCGGCTTGGCTACCGTAGCATAATGTTATATATAGCCTATGTTAATATAATATAGACTATGTTACTCGTGGATAATGTAGTTTTCGAATGGTGAATGAATTTTTGAAATCGGTCCAGTAGTTTTTAAGCCTATTCATTACAACCAAACAAAGTTTTCCTCTTTATAATATTAGTGTAGACAAAGGAAGAAAAAATTATTTATTAAGTAGAAACAATTTGCATTAAAAGATAAAAAAATATCGGTAGTTCTTAAAATAGAAGATTGTTACAAATTAAAAGTCAACATTGAAATGAGGAAATAATAAAACAATATAAAAAGATAATGGACCTGTGATATTTGCTTGTATTTCTAAATTTAGATAGAATACATTTATATACATAATACTAGATGTTTCGCGCGGGTTCGTTTCCGTAGCATAATGTTATATAGCCTATGTTCATCTGGGATAATGTAATTAATGGTATTTTTTTTCAAATTGGTCCAGTAGGTTCGGAGCCTATTCAATTAAGACAAACAAACAAAGAATTAAATCGTTCCTCTTTATATTATTAGAATAGAATAGAAAATATTTTTATTCATGTAAACTTTTTACAAAGTTCATAAGAAATAGTCATTTTTTAAGTTACTACCGGTTCGAAAAGTCGCTTCTATCGAGAAGATACCGGCAAGAAACTCGATAGTTACTCTTTTAAAATATGTGGTTTATTTTACAAATATAAGTATAAACTGTAAAATCATTGGCCGCCTAACAACTGTCCTGTTGAATTAGCTGATACATGCCATGAATGTTTATCCTCAATATATTCTTGAATAGTATAATACAATAATTAGTTGAAATAGTATTAGTCTTACATTTTCAAGTTATGATGCCCTACATAATATATGCACATGTAGTGTAATTTACAAGTATTAACCAAATGTTTTAAAATAGAAAACAACTTAAACATACTTCTTTTTGTTAAACATACATATAGGTATAGGTAAACACCTAGAATTGATATTTAAAATTCTATAATTCATATACATATTGTGATTTTACATATTATTATATTTTACACAATAAAATTCAGCTACACATATTAAAGAGGTTTTCAAACTAATTTATAACCATTTATGTATGATTTCATAAATAAATATTATTTTAATTAAAACATTCAATTCCCAACAAGATCCCACAGATAAGAAAGCTGTGGCATTAATATAAATATTAAATACTAGATACGAATGTCGAGTTATAAACTTCAAAGTCAAATGTATCGAAACTAGTTTGATTTGAATTCTTTTACATAACTGCATCCAATTATAAAGAGGAAATATTTGTGTTTTGTATGTATTTTTGTAATGTTTTCACAAATCTACTATCTCATATATCATTTCATTATTAGAAAATTGCCTCTACTCAATAATCTATACTCATATTATAAAGGGGAAATATTTGTTTGTTTGTATTGAATAGGCTCTGAAAGTACAGGACCGATTTGGGTGAAATTTTGTACGGAGATTCTTGAAACCCCGATAGGATATTGAAATCAAAGTAAGTGCAAATAGATAGATTTGCCTGACTTTAGTAAGCAAGACATAGATAGAATATTGAAAACGGTCGTTAGACGACTTCTGAACGAGGACATTTTCTCGAGTTTAGTGATGTTTGGTGAAATACAGCATTTACTCATTATGTTCCCAGGCGTTTTGGTACACGAGCCAGCGCGGGGAGTACACCGGCGACGTGTTCGGCTCGTCGGACCGGTGGAACGGGCTCGGCGTGATCTTCGACTCCTTCGACAACGACAACAAGCACAACAACCCGTACATCATGGCGGTGGTCAACGACGGCACCAAGAACTTCGATCATAAGAGGTGCGTCAGTTGAGGATCTGCCCCCGTGTGGCTTCTATCCTTATCCCGTAATTCCTAATTAGGATAAGTAGGCACACATAATATGATATAAGGGTACACATGTGTCACTACCCTATTTTCACGTGGGTGTCTTAAAGGTGATAGACGGTAATTCTGCTGCATTACATCTTCAGTAGCCGAGCATTGCACGATTGGGCCAGGCTCTACTGGTGTAATTACCACCCCCCAGCAGAAGACCGGCGTGAAGCAGTATTGCACTGTGTTTTTTCCGGTGAGTGGGTGCCCGGAGGCCTGTATTCCCATCCCTTCTGTGTGGCGACGGGTTGGAATATATGTATCGCCACTCTATTTCTACTTGGGTGTCGTGAGAGGTGATAGAGGGTAATTCTGCTGCATATCATCTTCAGCAATAAAACAGTCGAGCTTTGCACGTTTGGGCCAAGCTCGCACCGGTGAAATTACCACCCCCCAGCAGAAGATCGGCGTGAAGCAGTATTGCACTGTGTTTTTTGCAGGCCTGTATTCCCATCCCATTCCTCTCCCGTCCTGTCCCGCTCCTCTACCAACTTCCTATGATCAATCCTCTCCTTATCTCCTCCCCTTTGTTCAGTAAGGTACGTGAAGCTCGAACGGTGAAGCTGTGGAACGATCTTCCATCTGCGGTATTTCCGAACAAATTCAACATTGGGGTCTTCAAGAGAAGAGCCTATTTGTCCAAAGGCCGGCAAAGCACCTGTGACACCCCCGGTGTTTCAGGTGTTCATGGGCGGCGGTGATCACCTAACATCAGGTGACCCATATGCTCCTTTGCTTGCTCTGCCATAAAAAAAATAAAGGCATCACGACACTTTGAAATTTTTTTTCAGTCGCCCCCTAAAAAATTTATTTTTTCAGTGATGGCTCCACTCAGCTCCTCTCCGGCTGTCTGCGGGACTTCAGGAACAAGCCGTTCCCGACCCGCGCCAGGATAGAGTACTATATGAACACTTTGACGGTGTATTTCCATAATGGTGAGTCACTTACCAAGGCTAAATTTTGAAATACTCTTAAAAAAATCCTGGACATTTAACACAACGCCATCTAGTTCCAAACTAAGCTAAGCTTGTACTATGGAAACTAGATAACTGAAAACTAACTAGACATACTTAAACATACTTTTTTTTTGTAAATACATATATACTATACATAAATTAACACCCAGACAGTAGAGAATTACAATGTTCATCACATCATAACTTTCTGCTCGTGAGGATCGAACCCGCAACTCCGGCGCAATAGACCGTTGCTGAACCACTGCGCCAATCGGCCCGCTGTTTTTTAATTTTTATTTACTATATATAGAGCTTATAAAATAAAGCCTATGTTACCCGTGGAAGCCTTTTGAAGAAAAATATAGAATGGTGAAAGAATTTTTCAAAATCGGTCCAATATTTTTTGAGCTTATTCCATACAACCAAACAATTCAATTCAATTCAAATCATTTATTTTTTCAAATTCTTTTGAACAAACATTGTTTTGCCTCTTTGAATGTTACTATAGAAAAATAATATATATTTATTGGTTTTTATTTGGTTCAATTCAATTCAAATCGTATAATCTTGTGTTTGTTTTAACGCGAGTACTTTCCATTTTAAATAAAATACTTTTTAAAGGATTTTAAACGCGGTTTATTATACATTATTTTCGCTCGAAACGTCGGGTTAAATAATAATGTAAAATAATGTATAATAAACCGCGTTTAAAATCCTTTAAAAAGTATTTTATTCAATTCAAATCATTTATTTTTTCAAATTGGCTTTTTCAAAGCTCTTTTGAACAAACAGTTAAATATTACTATAGAAAAATGATTTTTTTCGTATTTTAACGCAGGTCTCACGACCAACGAGGCGGACTACGAGCTGTGTTTCCGAGCCGAGAACGTGATCCTACCCCGTGGTGGGTTCTTCGGGCTGTCGGCTGCCACCGGCGGGCTGGCTGACGACCATGACGTCATACACCTGCTCACCAGCTCGCTGCACAGCGAGCAGCAGCCTGGTGAGTGACTTACCAGTGGAATTTACAACTACCCACATTATTTTAGTGTTGGTATGACCCGTGTGGCGACGGGTTAGTGCAATGGGATGATTAAATAAGACGTGTTTATTTATTTATTAAGGATCACAAAAGGACTGTTACATAATAACAAACTTACGTCTATGGTACTTTACAATTAAACATGGCGTATGCACATCCATTTATAAGTGACCACGGCTTACACATAGTATATAACCTTAACTAGGGTTTACAAAGTTTTGTTTTATTATTAACAAATTTTTATTAATTTCATATAAAGTAACCTTATATTTAAGAGAAAATGAATATAAAAATAAAGAAAAAGAAACAATTTAGTACCTACTTTACGTTTTTTTACACGTTGTTTTACAATACATCTTATTGTGTTACTTTTAGGTAATATTTTACCAATTGTTCACTGTTCACTGATTGTGTTCTGGTTTATTACTACTTAAATAACATTATACTTAAAGGCTAAACTAAGCTTAATCTAAATAAGGGTGTCTATACACTACATTAGAATACATATGTCGCCACCCCATTTCTAGCCGTGGGTGTCGTAAGAGAGAGAGTAATTCTGCTGCAACATCTTCAGCTATAAAAGAGTGGGAGTCGAGCATAACACGATTGGGTCAAGCTCGCACCGGTGTAAGTCCCACTCCCCAGCAGAAAATCGGCGTGAAGCAGTATTGCACTCTGTGCAGTACGGTGAGCGGGTACCCGAAGGCCTGTTTTCCCATCCCATTCTACTCCCATCCAGGTGTACTTCTCTCGAAATTTCCATAACGAACTTTTTCCGAACTTTTTATTGTAAACATCGGACTAAGTGCGAAGCTGGGTGCGACCGCGTAACCATCACACTCGCCCTGAAGAAGGACCTCCGAAACGGTCCGAAACCGTCGGCCTTATATAAAATAGTAAAGTGAGTAAAATCGTGAACAATATAATTAATAAAACAATGTATCGTTGAATTGATGAGAAGATCCCGATAAATTTATTTTATTATTTATAAAAGTTACCTTATAGCTAAATATACAGTAACTGTTATGTAACAATTAAAATAGATAGCTAGTTAAAAAGGCGACAATGTTAAATAAAATAAATATTTTACCACCAACCAGTGTGTATGTGTGTCTGTGTGTATGTGTGTGTATGTGTGAATGAAAGAGTAAAAAGGAGAGAGAATGCTACCGGGAGATGTTATAAGAGTAAATGATAAAATGATTTATAATATATATTCGCATCATCCAGGTGGTCAGCAGATCAGCAACGACGACCAGCAGAAGCTGTCGCAGGAGTACCAGGAGTACCAGAAGAAGCTGGAGCAGCAGAAGGAGGAGTACAGGAAGGAGCATCCTGGGGAGGTGAGTGACATGTGGATTTGTTTTTATTTAAATAATAAATTACTCTTAAAGAGATGCAGGATGCTGGAAGGAAGTAATGAAAAAAAAAGAATTCTTATGTATTGTTTTTAATTTTTTATTACAATTTTATACTATTTACAAATGTGAGATAAATTTAATGTATATATTATGTGTTACTCAATTTGCTTTAAATAATATACAATGTAAATTAAAAACGGATCTTCAAAAAAATATTCCATATGTTGAAAATTAAAATTTATTTAATGAATGAATGAATGAATGAATAATTTTTTATTGCACAAAGAAAGGATACAACAAAAAAAAGTATAGCCATGGAAGTGAGTACAAGTGGCGGTCTTATCGATTGCAGCGATCTCTTCCAGACAACCGAAAAAGATTAGGAAAAATTGCATAGTATAAAATATTGTTATAAACTAATAGAGGGGCTATGTATAAATTATGTCGAATATAATAGAAATGTACTGTGATTCTATATAACTGGCCAATTATAGAACTAGTCTAGTCATAACGACTATTAGCAAAGTGAGGGTAGTTGGGTCGTGACGTCAATAAGACGTTCGAGCACCAACACGTCACACGCAATCGGTACCAATGCGCAGATACTGAACGCGCTTACTCTTTGATAGGACTCTGGTGACAGCTGACAACTAACAAGTGACATTTGCATACAGAGATGACACAGAACTTTTTAAAACATGAAATGGTGCCGACTATAGATTATATTGAAACATGAAATGTCAATAATGGTTGCCACTGAAAAACAATGTTGTGGCTTTACACAATATCCTGAATTGTATCCCATTTTGACTCACATCGCAACTGCATTTATAAAAATTTAGATGTTTTATGTATCCATTAGTTTGCAAATGTATTGATTTTGTTCTTTCTCGTGAACTTGTAATTGTGCGTGTCATAATGTTTTTCTTTCTTTCTTTACATTTTTTTTTAATTTTTTTTTGTTTGTCCAGCTCAGAGACAAGGACGAGATGGACGACTGGTTCGAGTCGGATGGGCAGCGCGAGCTGCGCCAGATCTTCCAGAGCCTGTCGCACATCCAGGACGTCACGCGGGACCTGCACAAGAAGGTGGACGAGGTGAGTGAACCGCATCAAAATGAGTCCATCATTTCCCGAGCTAAGGAGAGCACGTGTCGGTCCTGCGACTGATCTCTCTCCGCGAGTGTCCAACTGCCCCCTAAGGATTATTTTTTTATTTTTTTTTTTATTTTATTTATCTATCATTCCTTGACGACCCGGTTGGCGCAGTGGTCAGCAATGGTCTATTGCGCCGGAGGGTGTGGGTTCGATCCCCACGGGTAGACAATTATGATGTGATGAACATTGTAATTTTCTACTGTCTGGGTGTTAATGTATCTATAGTATGTATGTATTTACAAAAAAAAGTATATTTAAGTATGTCTATCAGTTATCTAGTACCCAAAGTACAAGCTTCGCTTAGTTTGGGACTAGATGGCGTTGTGTTTAATGTCCAGGAATATTAATTTATTTTCTTATTTATTTATTTACATGTTATGAGAGTGAAAGGAATAGAGAGTGCACCTGTGTTCGCGCGTACAATTGTGCACTATAATATCTCCTGCGCAGCTGGCGAGTCTCTGTTGAGACTGGCCACCATGGCCGAAATCGGTCTGGGGAGCTATTATTATTATAAAAAACCTTTCATTGTCCCTCTTTACATAGAAAATTTTACGATTTGAATTAAAGAGAATACAAGAAAAAAGAACAACGATAATATGATTTTATCTTGTTACTCCAATAAATGTATTTTATTTAAAAAAAGACTTCGTTTCGGGTTTCGAACAATCTACAATATTTCATCTAACTCGGTTCAGTGGTTAAGGCGTGAAGAAGAGACAGACAGAGTTACTTTCGTATTTATAATATTAAGTGAGAATTGTATGATTTTTCTCAACCCTCAACTTACATTATTTTCTTGTGTTATTTTATTTACCATTTGCCATATTAAATATAATAATTATTTTTATTCTTAACTCTTTTTTTACAAAAAAAAAATGTTGAGAAAATATATTTGAAGGTTAAATCTATGTCTAAATTTGATACTGAAATCACATTTGATATCGACAATGTTCTTTGAATAAAGTGCAGAATCTCACCACTTTCGGTCCATCCGTTCGCAGGTGATCGGCAAACAGATGAACTCGCTGTCAATGCTGACGGCCGTGTACAGCCACGCACAGGGGCAGCCGATAGGACAGCCCGGACAGCAAGTGCAGGTGAATATTATATTAAACTAGCTTTCCGCCCGCGGCTTCGCTCGCGTGGACCCGGCAATTCGAATTTTTCTCGCCGTAAAAACCATGCTTGAACTCCAACGAACATTTAAAAAAAAATTGTCCAAATTGGTCCAGTCGTTGTTGAGTTATGCGCTTACCAACACATTTTGCGATTCATTTTTATATATAAGATAATATTAACATTATATTCATTTATTTTGTATTGTTACACCTTGATGGAACTGCTTCTTGATGGATTTGTAAAAAACACTTCACTAGTTCCACAGTTGTATATTTTCTACACTATATTAATTGTTTAATTACAAATTAGACCGGTTTCGAACACCATGTTCATTTTGTTTTTTTTACAAATCAATTCATTTAATAAGTATTGATTTATAGTTTTAGATGTTAATTGAAATATTTGATTCGAGTAATTATTGAAAAAAGTATGAAAAAGTGCACAAAATTCATTTTTAAACAACTTAACAATAAAAATGATGAAAGGAAAGACAATATTTTTTCGATTCCAATGGTAAAGTAGTTTCGAAGCCTATTCATTTCAAACAAACAAAAATCTTTCCACTTTATAATATTAGACTTGATGTGCCCGCGGTACCACCCGCGTATGTTTTCCGTCACCTTGGCATTTCCGGGATGGAAAGTATATTTTCTTCTTTCTCGGGTTTCAAACTATAATAAAACAAAATTTCATCCAAACTGGTTCAGTGGTGCAAGCGTCACAGACTGACAAACAGACAGACAGAGTCACTTTCACATCTATAATTTTAAAGGACTATGTATTTATTTTCTGGTACCAAATATCATCCAAATCGGATCACTGGTTTAGGCGTGATGAAGAGACAAACAAGTAAAAGTATAAGTAATTAGTAGAGACTTAAGAGTTACTTTCACATTAATAATATATAAAGTAAATGTATATATTTAAATGTTATTATTACAGATGCCCGCGTTCCCGATCACCCGCCACGACTGGGAGGTGTTCGTGAACAACAACCAGATCACCATACAGACCATTTCTGAGCTCAAGTGAGTGCCTTTTGTGTGTTTAAACTAAATTTAAACTTAGACTAACCATTCCTATAACTTGTCTGGAAAAGATAGATGGGTGTATGATATTAATTTTATTTCTTATTATTTTATAAAAAAAACAATATAAACTAATAAAATATACAATGAAATTGTTATGAGAAAAGTCATTTAATTCTATTATATTTATATTATATTAAATAAACAAATTATAAGCCGCGCTTCGCGGTTTCATCCGTATGACTTCTGATCTCGTGGCAACTCCGGGATTAAAAGTAGTTATTATTACCTGTATGCATACCAAGTTTCATCATAATTGGTTCAATAGTTTTTGCGTGAAAGAGTAACAAACCTACATGGGTGCTCACAAACTTTGGCATTCGATTTACTTTTTTGTTTTTTCTTTTTCGTTATTTCCATTCTACTACCGACAAAAATTATCGTATAAATTATAATACAATTAAATAATAACATTTTATTTTCAGAGCGTTCATAATCGAAGTGAACCGCAAGTCGGAC
>LQNK01000188.1:0-22300 GCA_001586405.1 Phoebis sennae | reverse complement strand
TTATTCACAAAATCGCACATAAAGACAAATATTGTATCTGGTACCTCATTGAAAATAAAAAAAAGTTTTTTGTGAAAAATGTTACCATATGCAAATTGCTAATTTATGTTGTAAAAAGTAATAGAATAGAAAATATTTATTAATATTTCATGCAAACTTTTTACAAAGTACTTATGAATAGTCATAGTATGTATATAAATGCAACACTACTTGTTTATATTTTTATTATATCTTTATTATAAGTAAAATAAGATTGGTAAAATTACCTTTCGTGGATTAAAATTGATATCATACCCAGATAAGTAAATCATATGAATATACCCCTAGATTAACATTTTTCATGAAAATCACAAAAAATCTTACCAAGTATCTCAAAGCAACCTGCGGCACGGTCTTATTGTACTTCTTAGCGATTTCCACCAGCACTGGATCGTCAACCCTCGGCGCCGGCGCGTCGCTCTTGGCCTTGTTGTAGAACAGCGAACCAAAGGGTGTGTACCCCATCACTACTATGGAGTTACGCTTGCAGTAGTCCAAGAGGGATGGTTGTTGAAGGTTCAAGTTCAGCTGAAATTATATAGTAAAATAAGACGTAAAAATACAAGAACATTTGTTAACTTTTACTCAGAAGAATTCCTAAAGTATCTTTCAGTACATATCTATGAATGAATTGAAATAATATTTAAAAAATTTAAATAATATTTTTGATTTCGTTTTCGATCTCCACGAGCAGAAAATAGTTTGTGATGAACGTTGTAATTTTCTATTATCTGGGTGTTTATCTATTTATAGTATGAAGATATGTATTAACAAAAAGAAGTAAGTTTAAGTATGTATTATGGAAACTAGATATCTATCAGTCATCTAGTTTCCATAGTACAAGCTTTGCATAGTTTGGGACTAGATGGCGTAGTTTTTAATTTTCCCTGGCCCCCTATTCACAAATTCGACTCCCATCAGTCTCAAAAATCGGAACGAATTCTTACAAATTTTGACAGAAACGTCCGATTTTCGTATCTTTCCGATCGGAAACGCATTTATGAATAGGGGGCCTGAATGTTTATCTATACCTCAACTTGCAACGCGGCTGGTTTCTCGAGCCCCTCGTCTAGGATCCTCTGCATCATGAGCTGGTTGAAGTTGGACAGGCCGATGGAGCGCGTGAGGCCCAGCTGCTTGGCTTCCATCATGCCGCGCCATGTTTCTAGGTAGTCTGTGGTGTCGTAGGTTTTGTTGTCCTATGAAAATTATAATACCTGGTTAATATTGGTTTACAAAAGTCTTTTCGTTACTATTAACATTAAGTGAACGACAATTTTTTTTTTCTTTAATTGTTATTATTTGAATTTACATTACATAAAAATCAAATATACGAAAAACCACAAAGATGTGACCATGAAAACAATGCTTACCACCTTTTATGTGGCGACACTCTAATAATGATCATTTATTTTTAGAATTTAAGGTTGTAATTAAAAAGTAGGTACTATTGTTTCGATCCTTTTAAATATATAAAAACTAGTAAATCAATTATTAAATCAACTAGAAAAAATTTATTGCACTATTGGGGTAAGCTCGCACCGGTGTAAGTGTCGCAGTAAGATAGAAAAAGCCGTAACATAATTATATCCCTAGGGATATAATTATATGCCGGAACATAGTTATACGAAAGCGATTCATTACTATCTTACTAGGAATATAGTTATAAAACGGTCCAAGTTCAGTGATATAGTTATATTACTAGATTAAGTTGGCCCGGCATCTGCGACTGTTTGCTGTTGTAGATGTTCATGGACTGCGGTCAGTCACCTAACAGCCGCAACCGAATGCTCTGCTTGCCCGCTGTTACATAAAAAAAGTAAATATAAGCAGATACTCACAAACTGTCCCACAGGCCAATGTATAAGATACAAGTCCACATAATCCAGCTGCAGGTCCTTCAGTGACTGCCGAAGTGCTGGCACCACGGCGTCGCGGGCGTGCTTGTCGTTCCATAGCTGAAGAATAAAGTATTATATTGGTAAGAGGTAGAAGTGAAAACAAGGAGATTAGTTTCGCACAGGGATAAAAACTAATTAAATATTCAGGGACACGTAACACTACGCCATCTAGTCCCAAACTAAGCAGAGCTTGTACTATGGAAACTAGATAACTGATAGACATACTTAAACATACTTTTTTTTTTGTAAATAGATATATGAACACCCAAACAGTAGAAAATTACATTGTTCATCACATCATAATTTTCTGCTCGTGGGGATCGAACCCACACCCTCCAGCGCAATAGTTCATTGCCACATTCAGCCAGTACTAGCTGAACTCTGCGATTTCACCCGCGTATATATCCCGTTCCCGTTGGATATTCGGGATAAAAACTATCCTATATCATTCCTGGGGTTTTAAAGAATCTCTATACAATTTCATTCAAATCGGTCCTGTACTTTCGGAGCCTATTCAATACAAACAACAAAATCATCAAATCTTAGGTAGTCTCCATAGTACAAGCTTTGCTTATAGTTTGGGACTAGATGGCGTTGTATTAAACGTCCAGGAATATTTTAAAAAAAATCTTTCCTCTCAGTTTTACTTTGAGGCCCATAAAAATATGGCACGATAACCGTACACATGAAATAACAATAGTTACCTTAGTAGTGACGAAGATATCCTCCCTCTTGTAGCCCTTCAGCCCCCTCCCGACCTGGTCCTCCACGCGGTAGATCCAGGCGGTGTCGATATGTCGGTAGCCCGCGTCGATGGCCCAGCGGACGGCCTGCTCCACCTCGGTGGCGACCGGCTCCAAGCGACCATGTTGGGGGAAGAATTAGTTAGTTATACTACTAGTATAGTATTATATTATCTGTGGCTACTGACTATACTAATATTATAAATACTGACTGCTTCGTTGGTATCGTGGTTGCATTTTGGCTACAGATCGAGGAGTCTCGAACTCGAATCCCGGGTGGGGCCAGAAACAAATTGTTATAGGGTTTTTTCTGACAAAGAAATGTCAGTAACAGCCCTGAGTCTGGAAGTTGGCGGTGTTGCAACACCCCCGTGCCTCGGCGTGTACGTAAAGCCAATCCTACGCCTGATCTCTCTCCGCGAGTGTCGGTCTGTCCCCATCGGCTTATGAGAGTAGAGGAATAGAGAGAGCACATGTGCCCGCGCACACACTTGTGCACTATAATAATATCTCCCGCACAGTTCGCTGGTGTCTATAGAGATTGGCCGCCATGGTTGAAATTCAGCTAGGAGGGACGTACGTATTCTACGTACGTAGAATTTTGATTACAGTGATTTTACGTTTTTTTTTAAATCTGATCATAATTTGTTCAATAAAGTAAATACCGAAGAGCTGTTTCCCAACCAGGTGCCCAGGGCAATGGCGGGCATCTCAAACCCATCGTTGAGCTTCAGACGCGGCACATCTGTCACGGCGTGCTGAAATAAAAACAAATTGGGTTATATTGAAGTATAGGAAGAACATTTAAGAGACCTTTTTTATGTGATAGCAGACCAGGGGAGCATGCGGTTCACCTGATGTTAAGTGACTGACCGCAGCCCATGAACATCTACTACATCAAAGTGTCGTAAATGTCGCGCCGGCTTGAAAGAAGGAGAGGATTAATGATGAGAAATTGAGAGAAGACTAGTGCAGGATGGGAGAGGAATGGGGTGGGAAAACAGCATATAAGGAAAATAAGTGAAATGTGAGTCAAGATTACATCTATATTATTTCGCCATAGATATAAGCGATGTAACTAAATCACCACTATAAGTATGTACATCTCTTTTTCGTCATGTTTTTTTAATAGACTTTCCTCTCTTTCTGTTCTCTATTTATCCTTTTTTTTCAATTTCCTACCTTCTATCGCGAGTAAATAAACTACAACATTTTAACTTTACATCTTGCTTTTTTGTTTGTTATATCGCAAATCTACATTCAATGAGCATTTTTATAAAAATGGAAGAAAAACACAAAATAATCACGTAAGCCATACTATAATCGATTATCGATTAAGATTTACATTTAAATTTATGCTTTATTGAGGATAATTTTAAAACATAATATCATCATACTAAAAAGCAAATCCATTAAACAGCTACATATTTGTTTTAAAGCTTTTAAAACCATATTTAATCGATAATAACTTAAAGACATACTTAAATCATAAAAGTGTTCCAAGTTTTATAACTTAATTGTGAGAACATTAAAAATCGCAATTATTTTTATTATCTCCACAAAAGTTTATAGCAAAAACTTTATGACCAATATCAAAGCTCTTAAATCTTTAAAAATGACTTTTATGATATTATTTTTCAAAATAAGACTTACCTAGTGTATTTTAATATATTTTCTGTTTGATATTAAAAGTAAAAACTAGCTCTAATTTCAAACAGCTGCACCCAATTTTAAACATACCAACAACTACAAATAACAAAAAACCATCAAAATCGCTCTACTTCTTATATTTCTTCCAAATTAAATGAAATCAAATTAAATCAAATCATTTTCTTTCCAAATTGGCTTTTTCAACTCTCTCTCTCGCTCTTTTGAAACGTCATATATACATTTTATTTTTTATTTACCACCGATTCGGAAGGCAGTATTTACTGAGAAGAACCGGCAAGAAACTTAAGTAGTAACCATTATAAATACATTGTTTACATATAAATAATATTATAATTACTTTTAAAAGGTATTATAGTACTTACAGTAAAAGTAATAAAGAATAGTACACAGAACGAGCGTAGCGACGCCATTTCTAGCGAGTGACAAGAAAACTGGCTTGCGAGCTGCGGCATTGACCCATACGTGACTTGACTATCGGCCTGTTATCAATGTTTAGTTTTGACTCGGAAGTTTTCGAACGTAATAAAGGGTAAATTGAATGGGGTTTATTTTTAAACTTTGCATATAAGCTATTTTTTATACCTAGTAATACCTATGTTATTTCATTTCGCGTTTCTTATCTTTAAATTTAAATAAAATGATCATCGACTATTTTTGTTCTTTTCAAATGCACGCAAAAGCTCTATATTCTATCATTATTAAAACATTTTTAATATTGTTTATTACTGCCTTCGCTACCTTCTTTGGCATTACATTTATTTGGTATGTATGCAAAACAATTGTGATTTTTTATTCCCTTTGAATTTTAGATTTAGACCAAACTTCTGTATGTTCTAACTTTTGTATCTTTTTAAACTTCGAAGTGCAGTTTATATAAATCTAGTGTTATAATACATTTTTATAACGCCAGTCCTTGATGAAACTTGTTATGTAAATCTCAATATAGTCTATGATGAATCTCATTTAACGTTACATTATGATAATTACAGACTATTGTGTAATCGACAATATCGACGCAATCAAAAGTTAATACGTTTTTGTTTCTATTTAATCATCGTAAAGCTAAGCGTTCACATGTCGGCCGTACGCACCGGACGCATCGTATTTCACGATTCGTACTATTATTTTTTTAAAAAGTCACACAAGTCCGCACACTGATCCATTCTTGATCACACACACACCTTTGATTAAAACCGCCTGTTAGTGAAAACGATTCGTATCTGTTATACTATGACGTTCCGTCGTTTATAGGAACCGGGCCTAATTTAATTGTATAGCGCGTTAGACCGAAGAGTCTTAGCCGCAAGTTTCGGGACTTAAAGGGAAAAATATGTTTCAGGCAATTTTAAAAAGGCTGATAATCTACTTGTCTCTAATATAACATACATTCTTACATGTATAGGGCCACTATCGTGATGCGGTAAAACCCAATAATAAAGAAAAATACATCTTACGTAAAAATAATTTCTCCGTCCGTCTTTTCCTTTTGTTTTTGATGTTAAAGACCCCTTCAAAATTCATCATTATTTGTAGCCAATTTGCCCATTTCTCTACTAATTGTGAAGGTCCCAGTTACCGGTTTTCTGCAGGGGGAGGGGACGTTTGACGATAACTTATTTAACTTTTTCTATGTTTAAGCAGGCAAGCGGAGCTTGCAGTTCACCTGATGTTTAGTGACTGACCGCAGCCCATGAACATCTACATTAAAGCCTGCCGAAGCAAAGCAAAAGCTATTCCCTGACCGCTTGAAGGAAGGGGAGAGGATTAATGATGGAAAGTTAGGAGAGGATTACGACAGGATGGGAGAGGAATGGGATGGGAATACAGGCCTCCTGGCCCCAGTGCAATACTGCTTTACGCCGATCTTCTGTTGGGGGTGGTATTTTCAACTGGAAACCTAAACTTTTATAAGCGATAAAAATTTGACGGTGTCGTAATATATCGGTTTTATGATATAATGGAGAATGTTACTGGGTATGCCAAATAGGTTGAAAGTTTGTTACAGTGTAGCTTGTACCTATACAAATACACTTTTTGTTGCAGTCAAAAATACCAAGTAGTTTTCATTTTATAAGCTTTTAAACTTTCGAGTTCCGCTAAAGTCACGTGACCGCTTGAGACGTCACAAAGCAGACGCCGCGCGGGCCGCGCTACTTCGCAGCAACTATAGTACGTGTGGGGAGCGCTATAGCGAGCTCATGAGCTGTCTGTTTTATGACGTCACACCGCCGCAATCGCAGCGTCGGGCGGTTACGATTTGTTTTGCTTGTAAATCAAAAACTAATTGACGTAACAAAATAATTTTTTCAACAGTATTTTTTAGTTAAAAACACAATATGAAAAGCTAAAAATCAAAATTTGTTTACATTCTTCATTATACCAAATAAACAGCTTATAAATGATAAACATCTCCGTCAAAGACACCTTCAAACGGAACTGCTGTAACTATACGTTATTTAGATTATTACGGAACTAAAAACTTACATATAAACTTGAATTTACAATAGGTATCATCACACAGACTATAAACAAGAATAGAGCACTCGTATTGATAGTTTATGTGTCATTTATTGAACCTACATTAATATCATAACCAGGAAAACTAGTTTGTTTGTTAGTTTGTTTGTAATTAATAGTCTCAAAAACTACTGGACCGATTTCAAAAATTCTTTCACCATTCCACATTTGAGCGACTTCTGTGCATCGTGCCCGCTCTGTACTTTCATAATCCACGATAAGTTCACAATAAATAGTAATAAACTATGTATTATTTATTGCGAAGTTTGACATTGATTAGCATTTCTTTGTCATACCAAGAATAGCCTGCATTAACGCGTTTATATTTATTCTTACATTAACAAGTTCCCATTTTGGTCAAAGCAGTTTGTCAATATACTGTTAGAAATTTTGCCACGGTCATTGCAATTTTGAGTCAGATGTTCTATGATGTTCTAGAAACTATTTTTAAGGCCAAGTGCAGTGAATATTAGACTTCACTTGTGTATGTATCCCGTTCCCGTAGGATTTTTGGGATAAAACTATCCTATGTCAGTTCAGGGGTTTCAAAGAATCTCTGTACAAAATTTCATCCAAATTGGTCCTGTAGTTTCGGGGCCTATTCAATGTTTGTATTGAATAGGCCCCGAAACTACCAACCAATATTTCCTCTTTATAATATTAATGTAGATTAGTGAAAAAGTAGGATTAATCTATCTCTAGGAGACAAGGAAATTTATACAATAGTTTATCAGTCACTTACCTGCCAATAAAAACTTGCAAATCAACTCTACCGCATATTGAAGATGTGATTCAACTCGAGCTTTTTGTCAAAGATTAGATACGCGCAGAACTACCAATGTGGCCACGGGTTAGCATACGTGTGTCGCCACCCCATTTCTACCCTTGGTGTCGTAAGAGGTGATAGTGGGTAATTCTGCTGCATAACATCTTTAGCAATTAAAGAGTGAGAACGGAGCATTACATGATTGGGCCAAGCTCGCACCGGTGTAATTACCATCCCCCAGCAGAAGATCGGCATGAAGTCTGCACTGTGTTTCGTACGTGAACTGGCGTCCGGAGGCCTGTATTTCCATACCATCACTCTCCTGTACTACTCCTCTCTCAATTTCCTCTCCCCTTGAAGGAAGGGTCCTTCAAGCCGACAAGAAACCTGCTAGACTAGAATAGACTTTTTGTAGGATTTAAGATTTCTTAAACTCAAAGTTTTACACTTTATAATATTAGTGTAGATTAATACATTTATTTAGAATCTTGCCAGTTCTAGAAACAACTTTACATGTTAAAAGACAATATGGTTTGTAAAATATGCGAATAAACATCGATTTCATAGTGACTCATTCGATCGCATCCTACACTAAAGAACATAGTATATGTCTCATCTTTGACACCTAGCCTAGGTTCTAATGATGTCTATAGCCCTGGCGACAGATCAGTCTGTGTGCAGGGATCAGAGTGGATACACGTAGCAAGATGCTGTTGTACACTTTATTTATATTGTTTTTGACGAAAAATGTAAGTAATTTAGTCTGAAAGTTATCTATTAAGAGATTGTTTTTAATTGTTTTAACTTTATTTATAATTATGATAGATATGAATGTTTTACATTGATAGTACAATACAATACTATTATTTTTTTATTATCGTGTAATATTTATTGTATTAAATATGTCTCCGTCCCAGCTTTTGCACAATGAAAATAGTATTTATCTATGTTTCTATTTGTAAATGGTTGCCTGGAAGAGATGGCCTAATAGCCATAAGGCCGTCATTTGGGCATGTCCATTTAGTATATAATCTTCTTTGTGTTTATTTGTATATTTTAATTGTTTTTATTCATTGATACAATACCTGGTTATTATTTAGTACTTTTGAGATATGTTTACAGAGTGTTAGGGATTTTATTTAGATTTTAATTCAAAGCTCTAGGTGTTTTGTAACGTAAAAAAATAACGTTAATAATTTCTTAAGGACCAAGACTAACGTAATATTGACCGATAATAACATTTAATTTTATTTTTCATGTAAAAAAATAACATTTCATACTAAGTAACATCCTGGACGTATCATTAAAATAGGTTCCAAATTGATTTCAAATTGCAATATTTTTTTTGCTATAGGGAAAAACCATAAGTTTTATACCATTTTGAAATTGGTGTTAAATACAAAAATTTTTACGTTCACTGACCGTCTCAGTGTAGTACATTTTTTTTAAACCACAGACTATCAAATCTGACCTCAAAATTTTACTCAATACTAAATTTTAAATAAATATTTTTTTTCCTCCGTTGTCTGATATTTCTATTAATATCTAATGCATGTCCAGGAAATCCAGGAAAGCAACTCATAAAGAAAACTTAGTAAAAAAAATTATGAAAAACAAATAAGAATTACGGCCACAGTGATATAAAACATTGGGCGAGGTCAACATTTTTGAAAAAACTACAAAATCCTCAATATCTCAAAAAAAGTGATATTTTCGTATGACCTATATTGGGTTATTTTGTATAATAATCGTAAAGAAAGATACTAGATATAGATTATCAAGCCTCTACGCGACTACACGAGTGAAACAATAGGGCACAGCTAGTTTTTTGTAATGAATGTACAATATTTCATCTTAGTTAAAATCATCTGTTGGGGTTTTTCTAGTAACTTAAAGTAACTTGATTTATTTCTATAAGAAGCGACCGGTAAAACAAGTTTTTTTTCACATAAATAGTAAATAAATAATAGTCTTTAGAAATGCCAGGTCGTTAAATAGTTATTTTTAAAAAATTATAATTTTAACGTTTTTGACAGTTTTCGCTTAGTAACAGGCAAATTATTCCATTCCATTTTTTAAATTATTTTTGTAAGTTTTAATCCTCTTGGATACATCAACCCATCATATCTTATGCAGCATAAAGAGTGGCCATAATGTTTTCCACCCCATTTCTACCCGTGGGTGTCGTAAGAAGCGACAGAGGGTAATTCTGCTGCATAACATCTTCAGCAGTAAAACATTGGGAGCCGACCATTACATGGGTCAAGCTGGCACCGGTGTAATTACCACCCCCCATCAAAAGATCGGCGTGAAGCAGTATTGCACTGTGTGCAGTACAGTGAGCGGGTGCTCGGAGGCCTGTATTCCCATCCCATTCTTCTCCCATTCTGTTCTACTCCTTTCCCAATTTTCCTTAATTAATCCTCTCTCTTTCCTTCGCGCCGGCGCGGCATCTGCGACACTTTTCTGTTATAGATGTTCATGTGCTGCGGTCAGTCACTTAACATCAGGTGAACCGCATGCTCCGCTTACCTGCTCTAACAAAAAACATAAAATAATAATAAATATTCCAGATCGCCTGCTACGTCCCAGGCAAAGCGCCAGTGGTCAAACTAAACGATGGATGGATAATGCCCATGTTTGGTTTTGGGACTTTCCTGGGAGTTGATGATAAGGTGAGTCAATATCAGGATCGTAATAAAGAGAATATTATCTACACTAATATTATAAAGAGGAGAACTTTGCTTGTAAGGAATAGGCTCAAAAACTACTGGACTGATTTTAAAAATTCTTTCACCATTCGAAAGCTACATTATCCAGTAATATAAGCTTTTTTATAAGCCGGGAACAGCTAGTTTTTAATATTTAGACTTTAGGCTTTACCAAACCATCGAAGATATCAAATCAAATAAATTAAATACTTTGTAACAGTTTTTAAACGTGATTTATTTATTGTAAAGTCCACGACGTGATATAATTATTACAGTCATGTAAAATAATAATTTGTATTAATATTGTTTGCTTATAACGCTCGCATTATATCATAAACAAGAATATAGTAATTAAATAATTATCCTTGTACAAGAATTTATTTATAACTTCGATAAATCAAAATAAACAAATTTGCTGCTATTGTATTTTAACTTGGGTGATAAATTTATGTAATACAACAGAAGTAGATATATTCTATCATTAGATTAAATTATCAATTAAAACTCATTTTATATGTGTACTAATATTATGAAAAAGAAACATTTGTATTTTTGTAGGCATGTTTGGATAGGTAATGTTTTCACACAAAAACTACTGGACCGGTTTCAAATAAACTTTCACCGTTAGTAAGCTGCCTTCCCATCAAGCGTATAGGCTATATAATATAACATTATACTACGGGAGCGAAACTACGCGGAACAACTAGATAACGGATAAACTTTAATTTCCAGGGTGGTTTGGCCAAAGACAACGAAGATATCCAAAAAGCTATAGAGGTAGCCATTGATGATGGGTACAGACACATTGATACTGCTTCTCTGTACAATACTGAAGAACAGGTTGGTAGAGGTTTTTTTAAATTATAAACGCGCTACAATAGCGACATTAATTTAACACGTTTTCACATTTTCATAAGGATATATTTTTATATATTTTTTGATATATTTTTTCTATATTAAATATTATTAATAGCTGATTTATATTTTTTTAGGGATCAACACTTTGTAATAGTGCCTGTTATTAATGTAGAGTAATTTCGAGAATGAATTTTTACAAGAGTTACCCCAATTTCAGTTACTTTTTAGTTTTTAATTTATTTATATACTATTTTTTCAATTTATGAGTTATTTTAAACTCTTGAATTCTATTAATTAATGGGTCTTGGGTACGGAGTAAAGTTCCGTGTTAATAATTGTCGTCATTGTAGCGCATTGTAACCACATTATATATTGTAGACGTTTAAAGTTTTCAAAACTGTTGAAATGTTAAAAAAATCCTTCTATTAAAATAAAGATTTTATTCATTCATTCAATTGATTATCATAGGCCAGATTGTATCTTAGATCAGATTGACAGAACATGTCTTTAGTTGGTTATATTTATTACTAGCTTTCCGCCCGCGGCTTCGCCCGCGTGGACTACAAATTTCTGTACTTTGTGGATTTTCGAAGTAGAGGTATGGTATGACAATTTTTAAGATTTAGAAACGTACGTTCGTAAAAATATATCTCGTAAAAGATTTAAGTTCGGAGTATATCCTACATTAAATATAAAAAAAGTGTCACTGTTCAGTTTTATATAATTCTAATAATTCTATTTTAATTTTTTTGCAAAATATTGACATTTTGGAAATCTGTCAGAATAAAAGAGTTGATGTTACCATGGATTTAACACATATTTGCTTATGGACGCAAATAATATCTTATGCGTGTTGGTTAGTCTTCGTTGTGATTAGCCGCCATGATCGTAATCTACTTTCAAGATCAAGAGAATGCTACATTTATCAATAAAAAGTGCTTTAAATAACACTTAAAATATTAAATTTAATATACCTACGCGCATTGATGATATGTTTCGATGGATCACTTTGACCCCTCATATCTTTTTTATTTGTTAACCGATTTGAATGAAATAAACACTAAAACCTCCGGAGGGCTAGCCGTAATACATAATCGAAAACCGTATTTAAATCGGTTAAGCCGTTTCGAAGTTCACTGCGTACAAACGCCCGACAAACAGACAAACAGACAAACAGACAAACCGACAAACAGACAAACAGACAAAAATTCTAAAAATCATTGTTTTGAGTTTAGAATCATAAATGAAACACGAAACACTAATTTTTTCTTGAAAATATTAAATGTACAGACACGGCTAGTCTACGATTTTATTATATGTATAGATGATAACGCGGGAATAATGGTTCAACAAAACAAAATAATTATCTCATGCAAAAAAGAGATAAAATAATTGATGTAAAAACTGCAGTTTTAGATTTTAATGATTACAAGCAAAAAACCGTATGAAGTGCAGTGTTTATAATTGTGATCATAAAAAATACATACAGGTTGTAAGTCTGACCTATGTACATTAATTTACTTAACAACTTCCTCTAGTTTCAAGATAAATTCATCTAATACTGATTTGTATTAAAAATGTTTTCCTTCTTTGTTTTTGTAGACCATGGAAAGAAAGAAAGAAAGAAACATTTATTCAAGAACAATTTAGGACAAATGCTTAAAAAAATGATATAGCTAAAGTCGCATTTACAATGGTCGATGGGATCTGCATTCAGAAATTTGACCCATTTTCACTTCAGTTTTACTTTCAGTCTCGATATATGTCTACGAATTTTAACATTTAAAGGTCTGAACTCTGAAGACCATTTGCTCTAAACGTACAGCTATCGTAAATAAATACTGATAAGTGGGAAAAATCCCCAATTTGGAGTTTAATATAACTACTTGAGTTTCTTGCCGGCTCTCAGTAGAAACTGCCTTCTAAATTACTGCTAAAAAACTAATTCACTGTTTTAAAAAATTGAAAAATAACGGTTTAAAATTGAATTTGAATGAATTTCTTTCATCATTAGTAACTTCAACAGAGACTTTCTGTAGCTGAAGAGGTTTGTATTAATTCTTAATTTTTATAAATATATTTCAGGTGGGACGCGCAGTTCAGAAGAAAATAGAAGAAGGAGTTATTTTGAGAGGGGATATGTTCATCACAACAAAGGTTAGTCAATCAAATGATCAAGAATCACCATAAAACCGTAGTAGTTTTGTATTCTTGTGTAACATTAATAATCATATCTACGGTATATAGTGCAACATTAAGAATCATATTTACTAAATGTAAGTCATACTTATCATAAAATTACTGTGAATGTAGATGATAAAAAGTAGTGTTGGCAAATGGTATAAAAGATTGGTGTCGCTGTAGAATGGACATAGTATTGTACGTTAGGTTTAGGCTGTTACTATGCTCGAATAATGAACCAAAAGGTATTATAATACACTAAAACATGAGAAGGGGACAGTTTTATTTCGTGCCTAAAATAGCATCTCTGGATGTTGGAAAGGAGTATTGGTTATACTTGTTATTATTTTTCTGATTGTACTAGTTCATTTTATAATATTCCCACTTTAAACACCTATTGAAAATGTTCTTTTATTAAATCCTTGTATTCTGAGTCCCAAAAGACAGACATCTGGTTTGGGTCTCACCAGCCCGTCTACTTTGTAGTGTGAAGACACCCTTATAGTTATTTAGCATAGCTTAGCCTTAAAGCATATTGTATTAAGTAGTAATAAAACAGATATTGAACAATACAGACCTCTATTTCTCTGCTTCTTTTCCTATCTTCTAATTGCAACTTTAACTTGCAGTATATTTTAAGTTATACTTTACATTTTATTTTACTTTACTTTACATTACTTGAAATTCCTTATCTACATTAATAATATAGAATAATCAAAATATTAAATATTTCAGCTGTGGAACGACAAGCACGCCAAAGAAGATGTGCCCGAGGCTTTGAAAGCCTCGCTGAAGAACCTTAACATGACCTTCGTGGATCTGTACCTTATCCACTTCCCTATTGGAACTTATGTGAGTTTTATATTTATTATTTTTACTAATTTATAGCTCCATACCTAAAAAGGTAAGTATTTTGATGATCCGATAGGCGCAGTGGATACAGCAATGGTCTATTGCGCCGGAGGGTGTGGGTTCGATCCCCACGAGTAGGAAATTATTATGTGACGAACATTGTAGTTTCTACTGTCTGGGTGTTAGTTTATCTATAGTATGTATGTATTTAAAAAAAAATGTTTAAGTACAACGCCATCTAGTCCCAAACTAAACAAACTTTGTACTATGGATACTAGATGACTAATAGACATACTTAAACATACTTATTTTGTAAATACATTCATAATATAAATAAATGCCCAGCCAGTAGAAAATTACAATGTCACATCATAATTTTCTAATCGTGGGGATCGAACCCAAACCCTCCAGCGCAATAGACCATTGATCCACTGCGCCAATCAAGTCGTCAAATCGGAAAATGCTTTTAAATAACCTTATTGTACGAACATTCAACATTAATCATCTGTCCTTAAACTGAATGTTTATAAATTCTCAAATTCAATTCAAATTCAAATTCCTTTGTTTATAAATTGTCAGGCCAACTTCACCCCCAATTCTGTGGACTACCTGGACACCTGGCGCGCCATGATCGCCGCCCAGCAGCAGGGCCTGGCGCGCTCCATCGGCGTGTCCAACTTCAACCAGGAACAGATCCAGAGGCTGATCGATGAGACTGGAGTCGTTCCAGCTGTGCTGCAAGTTGAGGTATGTGCGGTATTAATAATAGCTCCCCTGATTGATGTCAGCCATGGTGGCCAATCTCAACAGAGCTGTGCAGGAGATATTATAGTGCACAAGTGTACGCGCGAACACAGGTGCACTCTCTATTCCACTACTCTTATAACCCGATAGGGGTAGACCGACACGACCCAGAGGTCAGGCGCAAGACCGACAAGACGCGTGCTCTCCGAGGCACGGGGGTGTTCCAACACCGCCAACTTCCAGACTCAGGACTGCTACTGAGATTTTTTGTCAGAAAAATTCCAATAACATTATTTTTATCACATAATTAAAGAAAGGTTAGAATACGAGTGTTACCCACCCATTTCTACCCGTGGGTTTAGTAAGAGCGACAGAGGGTAATTCTACTGCATAAAATCTTCAGTAATAAAAGAGTGGACGCCGAGCATTACACGATTGGGCCAAGCTCGCACCAGTGTCATTACCACCCCCCCCCAGCAGAAGATTGGTGTGAAGCAGTATTGCACTGTGTTTCTTACGGTTCTCTCCCATCCTGTTCTACTCCTCTCCCAACTTCTCATCAATTATCCTCTCCTTCCCCTTCAAGCCGGCGCGGCATCTGCGACACTTTGCTGTTGAAGATGTTCATGGGCTGCGGTCAGTCATTTAACATCAGGTGAACCGCATGCTCCGCTTGCGTGCTATAGTATTAAAATAAAATTATAAATGCGAATTCGTTTTATTTCAGATCAACCTCAACCTCCAGCAGCCCGAGCTCCTCCAATACTGCAAGGACCACAATATCACCGTGGTGGGCTACACGCCGTTCGGGGCCCTGTTCCCCAGCCGGGCGGGCCCCGGGGCCCCCGGGCCGAGGGCGGACGACCCGGCCCTGGTGGACATCGCTAAGAAACACAACAAGACCGTGCCGCAAGTGGTGCTGAGATATTTGGTAAGATATTACTACGTTAAGGCTTCGCTCCCATAGCATAATAAAGTCTGGAAGAGATCGCTACCGAGCGATAAGACCGCCTTTTGCTTGTTTTGTATCTTAGTTTTTATTGTTATTTACTATTTATAAGCAATAAGGTGTTTTCATTTCATTTCATTTCATAATCTATTCTAATATTATAAAACTGAAGAGTTTGTTTGGACGCGCTAATCTCAGGAACTACTGGACCGATTCGAAAAAATTTTTTAGTGTCATAAAGCCTATTTATCGAGGAAGGCTTCGTATCATTCCGATGTCCGATATTCAGAGGCGCAGCTAGTGTTATATAATATAGCCTATGTTACGCGTGGATAATGTAGCTTTCGAATGGTGAAAGTATTTTTAAAATCCGTCCAGTAGTTTTTGAGCCATTTCATTACAAACAAAACCAACGTTTTCCTCTTTATAAGTGTAGATTATAGGAGACCCCAAGTCCCCGATAAATTATTTTTATTTTATTCAGTTATCATCCGGACCTAGGATATATTTTAGTCTAGTTACCTAAATACATAACTATTAATTTCACCTTTCACCGGCGTCAGTACAAACTTTTTTATGTTTAATTTCATTCTAAAAGCCATAACAAATATGAAAATTGTATGATATTAAACAGAAACTTAATTAAACTCTCTTGTGTATCTTTCAGTTCGAACTCGGCGTCATACCCATACCAAAGTCAAGCACTCCATCTCGGATCGCACAAAACATCGACATCTTTGACTTCAGGCTGACGAAGGGCGAGCGAGAGTTATTGAGGAGCTACGACAAGCAGTATAGAACCTTGGCTTTGCCACAGTTCAAAGATCATCCGTATTATCCCTATTAAATGTATTATTAATTAAATTTATAATAATCAATGTGTTTATTATTAAAACCGACTTCATGATAGGTTGATGAAGATTATCCATTTCACCTTTGAGAACAACTAAAGTTTTATTAAAATCGGTCCAGTAGTTGACAGTTACGCATAAATTAAGCAAATGTTGAAGTGTATAGTTGTGTGTAGTCTGTTCTCTAATTGGCAAAAAGTTATTGTGAGGAATTTAGTGTCACCTTATGTAAACATATTATATGTGTTCCACCAAACATGACTACACGGTATACTAGAAATGTTGTAGAGAAGGGGATAAGGAAAGGATTTAAGATGGTAAAAAATAATCAAGATGAACATACTAACCTCCCCTATAAATTTACTACATGGAGGGCAATACATTAAAACGCAATTAAATAAAATATAAACTTTATTCACAAAAAGCATTGATTTACACAACACTGTGTCAATTAAATTACATTCAGGATTATGTTGGTTTTATTTTTCTATAATATCTATCTATTCATAGACAGGTACGTAGCTATATTATTCGGGGCCCCTGTATGTAAGGGCCCCAAAGCTCTTGTATTGGTATTTTTTAAAGAATGTAAAAAAAATAGTTTAAGTCGCGTTATGTCTAATTTAGTAAAGTTTACCATTAATGTTCGTGCTGTGTATGAATTGAGAGTTTAAAAATCTACAGGAAATGCATTTGTAAGTCTTAAGTGGCGTAGCTAGAACTATAGGGCCTACATGTTTGATACCATAAGTAATTACTACAACACTTCTTTCTTTTTGGATAAAAATTTTGTTCTCTCTCTACTCTCATCGTGTTTGCCACTATATCATAAGACTAGCTTGCGCAATATGCAAAATTTTCCACGCGAAATCACTAATATTAAGACGCATAATAGCAATCTACAAAACCCGTCAATTAAACGCAAATTTGAATCCAAATTATTAAAACAGATCTATCCCCTACAACTGTCGATTTAGTAGCAACAATGCATATATAATAGGCATCCATGGCGCGTTGTGTATGCCTCTGTTACACCAGTTACCCGTACATACGCAGGCATGGAAGCGTGCAAACAGAGATATACTTCGCGCAAGTGGTACTAATGTCGCCATGGGGGTTACTATGCAACCGTTATCCACCATCTGAAAAAACGAAAATATCAAATAATTACTGATAAGCAACATCTTTGAGTCTGTGTAAAGATAAGAGTGGGAGTTGAGAATCCTTTTGTCAAAAGTCAAAAAACGTTTATTTTCCAAATTGGCTTCTTTCGAGGCCCTTTTAGAACGTTATATACAATATATACATTTACATGTCTAAGCTCATGCCGTGGAAGTTATACCCTAATCAAAGTAAAAGTATATGACTTTTAAGTAAAGTTTTGAATACATTGAGACTATTACAGTTTTTATTTCGTTTTCTAATAGACAGCTGCGATCCCACAGAGAGTATGGTCTTTTTCCCGTAGTAAGTTGTAGCAGAGATGAGTTGTAAATTATTTTGAGTTTACGATATTTCGGGTAACTTCGGAACAGTCGACCATGTGCCTCTTTCTGACGAACTACCTAGGTCGGTAGGTCACCTGATGTTAAGTGATCACCGCCGCCCATGAACACCTGAAACACCGGGAGTCATAGGTGCCTTGCCGGCCTTGGATGGACAAATAGGCTCGTCTCTTGAAGGCTCTGATTTCGAATTTGTCGGAAATACCACATATTGAAGGACCTGAATTGACTTCTGTACACCAGTAGTGTAGACAAATAGGCTCATCTCTTGAAGGCTCCAGGTTCTCTTGTTTGGAAATACCGCAGATGGAAGGTATATTGACTTCTGTACCTGGTCATCACTCACCAATAAGGACATTTCGAGCCGCGCCATACGCTTGCTAGCGAAATGCTTGCCCATAGTAGCCGCGAACCGACTCCTACAAGTTCGCTGCGTGTATATTCCACTGAGGTCGATCCAGCGCACGCCGCACCCGCCCGTCCAGCGACCGAAGATAGCCCGAGGCTCGGTCGAGTTGTACTTGTAGCCTCTTCTGTTGAATTGTAAGTTGGTTAAAGAGATTATCTAAATCGAATGTTACATACTAGCTGATCCGCGTGGCTTCGCTCCCGTTGCATAATGTTATATATAGGCTATAAATATAGCCTATGTTAATCGTGGATAATTTAGCTTTTGAGTGGTGAAAGAATTTTTAAAATCGGTCTAGTAGTTTTTGAGCCTATTACAACCAGACAAACAGACCAGTTTCCTCTTTATAATATTAGTGTAGATAATCTTGACAATGAACAGAACAACTTCGTTAGATTGAAAGAATGCTAAACAACAGCGGTGATAATAATAAATAATAAATAGATATTCCTAGACATTTAACACAATGCTATCTAGTCCCAAACTAAGCAAAGCTTGTACTATGAATACTAGATAACTGATAGACATACTTAAACATCCTTTTTGTTTTTGTAAATACATACATACTATAGATAACACCCAGACAGTAGAAAATTATAATGTTCATCACATTATAATTTTCTGCTCGTAGGGATCGTACCCACACCCTACGGCGCAATAGGCGTTGTTGTTATTATAGTATTTTAATTAAATTGTATCTAATCTTTAACTTAGTATGCAGCTATGTACCACTAACTCACGTAGTTATTTAACTCCATCGCAACTTCATTTTACGATAAAATAAAAAAGCGTAAAACTTTCTCTAACCAAAACGTGCATCAAATCCGACTTACATATTCAGATACTTGCAATACTTCCTATATCTGGAGATCTTCGCCCTAGCTGTGGGGTCCACCGGCACTAGAGGCAGGAAGTCACCAGCAAACGCGTCCGCACAAGGGGCAGAGTGGGGCACGCCTTCCTCTTCAAGGCCGCAAACGAAGCACTGAGAACGAAACAAGTATGTTGTACTAGTCTCAAAAGATAGGACTAAGGAATCTCCATTAGTGAAATTAATTTAAAGATGTTATTTTCGACAATGTTTTTAAAGGCCAGACATCGAATACTTGAGTTGCTTTTAATACGAAAGAATATGTGTAAGTCTGTCCAAATGAATGTGTTTTAAAAAGCAAATTTATTGTAAAATTATTTCACTGTTCAGTTTCCTCAACAACCTCACAGTACCCAGAATGAACGAGGAATGACGTTCGCTCACCGTACGAAATACAGTGCAATATTGCTTCACGCCAATCTTCTGCTGGGGAGGTTGCTGAAGATCCTCTTACACCCATGTTAATGGAGTGCCGACACGTGTATTTTGACCCGTTGCCACACGGGGTAAAAGTTTAGATTTAAGTTAGATTTTTCTTCGATTTGGTCAGCGAGTTTACCTACACACCATAAGTTTTTCACGACTTCTACTAGAAAACTTCTACTCAGTACCCGAGTTAGTTTTTCTACCCTTACCTTAGCAATAACTGTGCCCGTCGCATTCGCATCATACTCAGACGTGGTCACTTTCAGTGGCGTGAACGTCTCACAAGTCGGTATGGACATGTGCATCAGGGATTCATTTAATTTCGCCGTCAAATTAGTCTCATAATCCGCCGCCAACACCGCGATAAGGTCGAGGAGTGCGGGAACGTCGATTGGCCATCTTGCCGTGGGAATGGTCCGCACTGTCGTTGTTACCGTTGTTATTTCCGTTGTTACATTCGTCACGTTCTCCGTGACTTTTGTATCGGTCACTGTGAAGGGATGATTCTGAATTAAGCATTACTGTAATTCGAAACATTTTTTTATCGTACGGCAGGTAAGCGGAGCATGCGGTTTACATGATGTTAAGTGACTGACTGCAGCTAATAATCATCTATAACATTAGAGTGTCATAAATGTCTTATGGGCTTGAAGGAACCCTTCCTTTTAATGATAGGAGTTTTAATGATAGGAAATTGAGAGAGGGGTACAACTGGATGGGAGCCTCCGGGTCCTCGCTTACCTTCCAAAACACAGCGCAATATTACTTTATGCCGATCTTCTGCTAGATCGGTGGTAATTTAAAATAAATAAATAAATAAATTTGACCGGTGCGAGCTTGGCGCAATCGTGCAATGCTTGGCTCCTACTTTTTTACTGCTGAAGTTTTTATGTAGCAGAATTACCCTCTGTCGCCTCTTAGGACACGGGTGGAAATGAGGTGATGACACACGTATTCGTATCCGTCGCCAAGAGTTAGATGTTATTTCTAATTGCTACGCGACGATCCGCGCATATATGCTGTTTCCGTAAAATTTTCGAAAAACTATCCTATGTCATTCCTGGGGTTTCAAAGAATCTCTGTACAAAATTTCATCCAAATCGGTCGTGTAGTTTCGAAGTCTATTCAATACAAACAAACAAACAAATCGTTCCTCTTCATAATACCTTTGCCATGATGGAACAGCAACTTCCTAGCCTCCGTGGAGCGCGTGGGCTTGATATAATCGTATAGAGCGGTGAGCGGCGCCGGCAGGATGTCACCATGCTCCGTGTAGTCCATGTCTTCGAAGAGCGGCGCGCTCGTGAGGCGCTCCGTGAGGGGGTTGTGCTCTATGTTCGATAGGAGCTGTTTGACGGCCTCTGAAATTCGAACAAATACATTATTTAAGAATGAAGCACCACCACCTGTTAAACAGTATTTATAAAAATTATTTAAACCGAAAAAACAAATAGCAAATTAATGCAAATTAACTATTTGCATTAATAAAGTTTGTTTTTTTTTTTTATTTCACTATAAAAAAATTATTAAGTTATTGATTAAATATTAGGGCCCCTAATATTTCAGATGCGCCTCTGTATTCAATTTCAAATAATAGGCCATTAAAAAATGGTAAATATCTTCAAATAACACTATTAAGATATTTGATACTAGCTAATCCGCGCGCCTTCGCTCCCGTAGTACCGTAATGTTAAATATATATCTTATGGATATAGAATATTACTCGTGGATAATGTAGCTTTCGAATGTTGAAAGAATCTTTTAAATCCATCAAGTATTTTTTGAGGCAATACAAACAAACAAAGGTTTCTTCTTTATAATATTAATTAATTTTTAAGGTTTTGATTGTTAGATATAAACTGTTTTAGATATTAAGTTCTAAGTATTTTGTCCTTGAAATAAATGTATTTTCTTTCTTCTTTCTTTCAATAAAAACATTAACTAATCGAGTGTGCACTCACCCCTGACTTCTCTCATGTCCTGTTCGTGTAGCTTTGTGGAGCTGACGAGGGTCTGGTAGCGCCGCACCCGAGGAGGCGGCTCGTCATCTGACATATAATCTACAAAACGGTAGAATTGGCAATTTGTGAATCTGTGTGGAACCTTGTGAACACTGTGGTTATAGCATGATAGTTTTTATGTGATAGCAGGCAAGCGGGGCATGCGGTTTACCTGATGTTAAGTGACTGACCGCAGCCCATGAACATCTTTAAAAACATCTGAAATGTCGCAGATGCCGCGCCAGATTAAAGGAAGGGCCCTCCCCTTCTAGGACTACAACAGGACTGGGGACACACCGAAAACAC
>LQNK01001714.1:342198-352604 GCA_001586405.1 Phoebis sennae | reverse complement strand
CGCCCAGCGCCGCCGCGCTCGTGCCCGCCGAGCGTGAGTACACACCCACACACACGCACTCACTCACCCACCCACTCCCGCGCTGCTCTACTCGCCCAGCGCCGCCGCGCTCGTGCCCGCCGAGCGTGAGTACACACCCACACACACTCACGCACTCACTCACCCACCCACTCATCCTCAATTCCTCATCTAAATCCTCTTTTAGGGGATGCCTACGTAATAATATTCACATGCATGCCAAATTTCAGCCAGTCGTTTAGTCAGTCAGCGTTAAGTATAAATATATAAATAGAGTTATAAATCATATTGAGATCTGAATCCCTCCACAGCTTCCCTGTCCAACGAGAAGGCGGAGTACTTCGAGCTGGCGGCGGAGGGCGACCGCGTGCTGGGCGCGGCGTGGGGCGACGCGGCGCCGCTGCTGTTCACGCGCAAGCACGGCCTGCTGCGCCTGCGCACCGCGCCGCAGCGCGCGCCGCCGCAGTGAGTTTCAATCGTACTTGCTACCTTCGAACGGGTGGCATACTCACATCCTTTTGCAATCTGGCGGTTTACCCTCTGAGATTTTTAGTTGTGATTTAAAATTAAAAAAAAAAAACTGGATGCCCTACAATAAAAAAAAAAAAGTAGTTTTTAAACTTATCTATTTACACTGAACTCTCCTTTTAATGAACACTGTTCTCGTTTATACAGGTCGTTCAGCGGCAGTCCGATGGGATCGCCGTGTCCGTCCGACATGTACGACGGGAACCTCACGCTCTACGAGATTGACCCACATGAGGTAAGGTCTTTTCGTTCTGAGTTAGGAAGGATTTAGGAGGTTTAGCTCAGCATTTGATTTAACAACTTATTATCTAAAAAGTTTTGTATTATAGTTTTATCGTGATTAATATCGTCGATATAACTTATGTTACCTCTTTTTTAGCATGTTAAGTTTCCACGATAAAACCATAGAAATGTTATTTTCATTCAGATAAGCAGCATCACGACGGACGCGTGCGGCAAGCTGAAGCTGGCGTTCCTGTTCCACGTGCGGCGCTCGCCCGAGGCGGCGCGCGTGCTCGCCGAGCTGTTCCCCGCGCGAGCTGGCCACGCGGGCGACGTGGACGCGCCGCTCGACCGCACCGCGCTGCGCGTCGCCGCCGACCTGCTGGACGACGTGCCCGCCGGGGACCCCAGGTACTCGCTCACTGCTAGCTGTGCCCGCGCGAGCTGGCCACGCGGGCGACGTGGACGCGCCGCTCGACCGCACCGCGCTGCGCGTCGCCGCCGACCTGCTGGACGACGTGCCCGCCGGGGACCCCAGGTACGCGCTCACTGCTAGCTGTGCCCGCGCGCGGTGCATATGTACTTGTCTGTATTGACCCGTGTCTCTGCGTGCAGATGGCGCATCCGCTCGGGCAGCAGCCGCGTGTCGCTGGGCAGCTCGGGCGCGCTGCACGCGGCGGGGCAGCTGCGCGACAAGCAGCGCGCCTTCACGCTGTACGTGGACTTCCTGCGCAGCGCCGGCCTCTTCCGCCGCCTGGGGCTGGTCAGCAGAGGTGAGTCACAGAGGACAGGGATGGCGAACCTTTTTGCATTGACGTGCCATTTCTTTTAAATGTATTTTTCAATAGACGCATCAGAATCTTGACTTTCTGATTTTTAAGAAAATAATAATTATGAATTCTTTCTACTCAAGAAGAAATCTAGAAGAAAATACCTAGTTGCTCCTTGTGTTGCGTGCCATTGGTTCGCCATCTCTGCATGAGGACCACATAACAGATAGCAATAGAAGTCAAACTATACAAAGCATACTCGAGCAACATATGCACTGGCACTGTTCACCGACAAGATATCTCAGACTACAGCAGAACAGTCCGTGTCTAACTGAATGAGCAAATGCTGAACGATATGTAATTCCATTGTATTTGAATTGATTTAATAAATAAATTTTGAAAAAGAATTCCGTTCGAGACCAGCATCTAAGGCTGTAAGAACGTAGCATATGCGTAGGTATAGAAAATACATACACGAATTTCACTCGTTAACTTAAACCGTCCTACCATTTCAAAAGTGATTCTGAACTGGTAGGACGGTTCTATAGTAATAATTGACTTTTAATTCTCTCTGACTGGATTTTTTAAAGCTTATTTGCACATATCATCTAACTTTTATTAACATCGTGTGTTGTCAGAGAGCGGGTCGGGCTGCACGCACGCGGTGCAGGTGCTGGGCTCGCTGGCGGCGCGGCTGGGCGGCGCGCGCGCGCTGCAGCGTCTGCACCATGCGGGCGCGCCGCTTGTTGACGCCGCCATGCAGCAGGTACATAGTAAAATAATGATGATGGTGATGGTGATGATAGTGACACCACAGACTTCTTGTTTTTTTTTTCTAAAAGTTATAATTTTTGTTAAAAAAAATAACCCACATTCTTCTTTGTTTGCTAATAAGCATCTTAATGCGATTACCTGACGCAAAATTAATTGCTTTTCCTACGAACGTCAGCCCGGCGACATTATAATTTTCGAACGCAAACAAATGCCGAAAAATTACTGCCTATAATTTTCGAAGATTTCACTCGATAGTGAGAGAGAACAGGGTAAATAGGTACGCTACAATTAATTCGTGTTTGCAGGTGGTGACGAACCTAGAGTTGGACGGTTGGGAGGACGAGGAGCCGGAAGTGGCAGAGGCGCTGTCGTCCGGTGCGCTGAGCGCTGCGGACATTGTTCTTCGTCGAGTGACGCGCGTGAAGCGCGTGGTGCGCGCGCTGGCGGCCCTGCCCGCGCCGCACGACGCGCGCGCCGCCGCTGCGCACGCGCACCACGCACTCACTGCCCTGCATGTGAGTAGCAATCTTAATAACGGGTTAAACAGATGATTTTATATACTAAATCAGTTTTGAAAAATAATGCAGTTCGTAATTACAACACAATCGCAATGCGCATTTGTATTAATGATTTTACGTATAAATATTATTTTTTACATTTTGAAATACTTTTTTTTGCGTTACTGCAACTCTTATTATCACTGACTAACAGGTTTGCCACCCGTGAATTATAGTTTTTGTTTATATTTTATGTTAGTCTATTTTTTTTTTTGGGATATTTTACAAAAGGGAGTACTTAATTGCAAACAGCAATGTTTTAATAATCATTTTTCTCGTAGGCAATCCTCAGTGAGATGCAGAAGAGTCGCTCGCAGTGGGCCACGTGGTGCGAGAGCGAGGCGAGCGAGGGCCACTCCACGGGCGAGCCCGAGCCCGAGCTGGGCCCGCGCTCCGAGATGCCCGCACTTGTCAAATACCACACGCACGTTGTTACGTGAGTAGTCTATTTATTTAGATCTGCTTGTGACGAGAAAAGAGGCAAACTGCCAATTTTCATGAAACAGGATTGGCCGATGAAGTAATTTTTAATTATTGATTCCCTTTTTATTCATTACAATTTTCTGGTTTCGGTGACAACTTTTTTTGATAAGGATAAATGACAAATATATTGCAAGGTCAATAAAATAAATTCTCAACTTATTTTAGATCTCTGGATGTGCCTCGAACCTTGTACAGTGTCGTGATGGCTGGAAATCCGGTCCGTAATATTTTTTTCTTATTCAATAAGATATCATATATTATATTATTATGTACAGGCAAGTGGCGCACAACTGCGGCGACGTGACGCTGCGCGCGCAGGTGCTGGAGGGCGCGGGCGCGCTCGCTGACCTGCTGCTGAGCGACGCCGAGCCGCTGGCGCGCGCGCCGCACACGCGGCACCTGTACCACACCATGCGCAGGGACCTCATACAGCCCTATGGTGAGCTTTACTCCACCAATATTATCTCAGTTTGTTCCACCTCATTATAAGTGGGTTTTTTTGATATTAACTCAGCCCAATAGATGCATGACTGATTACGGGACACCCTGTACAATTCATATTCTCAATTATTTTAACACAACGTCATCTAGTTTCAAAGTAAGCAAGACTTATGGTATAAAAATTAGGTAACTTATCATTATAACTCAGAAATTACAATGTTTAGTACATAATAATTTTGTATTTCTGGCGAAGGAATGACGGCTTTACGTGCATCCGAGACACGGGAGTGTTTCAACGTATCATAAACTTTATATAATCATGATGTTGCTTGTAGTATCGGAGGGGCAAGTGGAGCGAGCGGCTGCGCTGGCGGAGAAGTTCCGAGAGCTGGAGCTGCTGGTGGACATGTGCGTGCGCGCGCACCGCCTGCCCGCGCTGCACTCATACATCGACAAGTATGAACACGAGGTACTGCTCTGAGATGCTTATGTTTCCTTCTGTTACTTGCAAAGTCAAGGTCTAATGTCGAGTATTGTTTTATTTATATTTGGACGTCAGTTTCGTATACTATTTTGAAGATTTATATAACGCCTTTTTAGTGATAAACTTATTTTGGTGAGTGTAAAACCATTCCAGCAATAAAAAGCAAAAGAGTTGGCAAATCTCATCAGAGAGTAGCTAGCTGTGCAGGACATTATGGTGCACAAGTGTACACGCGAACACACGTGCTCTCTATATTTCTTTACTCTCAAACAATAAGTATTACCTGAAACAATTTTTGCAGGGCATAGCGGAGACAGCGTTCGGCCTGCTCGCGTCCGGGCCGGGCTCGTGGCAGGCGCTGCTGCTGCGCGAGCTGGGCCCGCGCCGCTCGGGCCGCCTGGCGCGCTGGCTGGCCGCCGCGCCCGCGCGCCGCCCGCTGCACGCGCTGCACTGCCTGGCGCGCGCGCCGCACCACCACGCCGCCGACGCGCTGCTCGCGCTGGCCGACGACGAGCGCGACTCCGTCGACAGGATGGTGGTGAGTGTCGTCTCTGTGAGAGGAAAGGATTCGTACAGGAAAAGGAGATGAGTGAGGATGAAAAAATGTGTGATTATATTAATGCTTTATTTTTTTTTCGCAGACGATGGCGTCATTGAGCAAGCTGTGCCTCGCCGCGAGCGACGAGCCCGACAGCGAGTCTCTGCGGGACGGCTGGCAGCACGCCGACACGCTGCTGGCGTTGGGCGCGCAGCACCACGCGCTGCCCGCCGAAGTGCGCCGCAGCTGCGGGCTGGCCGAGCGGGACATGCGGCGGCGAGCGCCCGAGGAGCTCGTGCAGGTGGGCACGTGACGTCACGCGCCAGCTGCAGCACGCACACGCTGCTGGCGTTGGGCGCGCAGCACCACGCGCTGCCCGCCGAAGTGCGCCGCAGCTGCGGGCTGGCCGAGCGGGACATGCGGCGGCGAGCGCCCGAGGAGCTCGTGCAGGTGGGCACGTGACGTCACGCGCCAGCTGCAGCACGCGCACACGCTGCTGGCGTTGGCGTGCCACGTGTCGCCACGTGACGCTGCTTAGCGTGTCGTGACGTGACGTGACGGTGGAGTCGCTATAAACTACTACATAAATCGATAGATCTTTATTTGAACCAAATACATAAACAACCATGTAAAATACATAAATTATCCAACTCGTTAAAATACAAAACTGTTTGCAGATGTATTTGGACTGTGAGAGCAAGTCGCTAACGGAGTACGACTACAAGAAGGCGCTGGACCTCACCGACTTCGTGGACGACCCCGACCTTAGAGATGACTTGAGACTTAAGGTATTATTATTTTAAGTTTACCGTTAGTTTTTTATGAAATAAAAAGGGGCGTTTTACTTATGGGCAGTAAAATATCATACTAGGCGTCAGTCTAAAGCGTTTCTATAATAAACGTGGCATTAACATAACTAACGAAAAAGCATGGTTCCGATTGGTTGATTGCTCGTTAATGAGAATGATTCGTATCTATAACAGCCAGATGTTCTGTCGTTCAGAGGAACAGGGCCTTAAAGGCTTGATGCAACTGATACAGCTCCAATTTCCGAATAAATAAAGATATAAATATTTTTTTACTGCGAAACATTCATCAAGAACAAATTAATTGTGTTTATATACGTTAGAATTAGTAGTATCACCATGCATGAGGTGCTCACTAATTTAGGAATTACACCAAGAAATGAATAAAAATGTCTGTAATGTGTACTGTGTGCAGATCTGGTGCGCGAGCATCCTGTCGTCGGAGTGGAGCGCGGGCCGCGCGGAGGACCCGCAGCTGGCCGTGCAGAACAAGATGTTCTACCGCCTGCTCGACCTGCTCAACGTTATGGGTGAGCCTCTGCTGGATGAGACCACTAGCTTTAAATACAGTATTAAACTGTGACATTGTAGAATGTGACGTCTACGGTGGGGTGAAATAAAGACACCGTATAGTCAACAACAAATATATTAAATTAAATAAATTATACAATAATAAATTATTAAAATAATACTAAAATAAGGGTCGTGGCGTGCCTGAAAGTTGACAGTGAAAATAATGTCAATATAATAATTTTAAAAATCAACCTTGATTTGACCTTACAAATCGAATATACATTTATTTTTATATGAATTGATTAGTAATATTAATTTTAAAAAGTATCCAAAGACCGCTGGAGCTATCAATATTAATGTAAGAGGTTAAAAGCACTTGAAAGTACCCTCATTAAAAATCTAAATCAAATTATTTTTAGTCAACAAATCAAACATCACAAACCAATGAGTGGAATTACAATCAAATTTCTGCCTAATATACTTAAAAATAAAAAAAATCATGTTATTCTCAGGATCAGACGTGGAAACCCTGCTGCCGCCGCTGGAGCAGCTGCTGTCGCTGCCGGCGCTGCGCCACATGGCGGACGAGCCGCGCCTGCACTACCTGCTCAAGTACACCTACACCTGCCTCACCGACGACGACCACGACCAGTAGACCGCAGACCAGCAGACCAGCAGACCAGATGACCAGCATACCAGCAGGCCAGGAAACCAGTAGACCGACAGATCCCAACCTGGATCATGGACATGAGATTGTGAATTAGTTTTATTAAAATCATAATAATTAAATGTGGATTATAAGTTACTCATCCACAATTTGTCAAAAATTTTGACTTGACTTAAGAGAAGAAAAATAATAATTAAATGTCTTTTTGCCTACTTATAATTCGGATAAATACATCTTGTTAATGAATGTTTTCAATAACATATTCGACGTTTTTCTTAATACCCGGCCCGTCGCTTCGAACCCACATTGCGAATGTATACGTCGATTTATATTACGACCCCTCTACACCTTAGCACGTCATCTGTTGGTGGATGGCGGATGCATCGGTATACGTAAAGTACCTACTACGGCTGTCTACGGATATACAAATAACTCCATTTTCATGACCGCGGACGACATCTGCGTATGCGTCGGCGGATGTGTAGAGGGGGCTTAAGATAGACTAACTCCAATCATTTAAAAATAAAAAATAACTAATCGAGTATATTCGTATAGTATTAAAACAATTGCGATTCTATATTAATATTTATAGATGCGGAAACTATTTGTAAACAATGGAAATGGACACGCGAATGGAACATTAAATAATTTAAATGAAAATGTGTTACACAATATTAATTCAAGATTAAAAACCTTCTTACCATTACCTTACCACCTTATTACCATCTTTGTGATTATTCTTTTTTGTGTTTGGGTTAATGTTAGTCTGTTATTTGATACAATCAAGCAATAAGTGCTAGACAGATTTTAATAAAATTTTGTTACGTAACCTAACAGAATATTTTTATCCGAATCGCGCAAATATCTCGGGTTCCTAAACCAACTTCCCAAAAAACGCTGATTTTATTAACTCATGCGTATTTTTTTAGAAATAACTAATTGTTATTTCTGAATATTGTTTTTTTACTTCAAAATAATCGTATCACCAAACTAATTTCGCGCTGGCGCAATTATTATAACAAACTAATTTTGAATAAAATATGACGTATTTATTTCTGGCAATAATTGCAATCTAACTAGCATCGGAAATGGTGTTATGTATGTTAATGGAAAATGTGTTTGTTTTGTAAATTAATTATTATTCATTTTGTTTTTTTAGGATACGAAACTTGGCCAAGCTTGTGCCACTAATGAGATATATTCTCAATAATTTACTGATAAGGGAGACTTAATTACAAATGAAAATCAAAAGACTCACCATTCGATAATTTTCAGTCAGACTGATTTAATGTAAGTAGATTTAATGTGATGGAAATAACTAGTTTTGTATTGCGTTGTTTTAATGTACATTAATGTTAAATATTAAAATGAAATAAAATAATGAGTTTTTAAACTTGTTTCATTTCGTTCTAAAACCAACAATGTTAATTACTACGACTTTTTATTTACATGTATGATCGTTATTTTTTATACTTTCTAAGAACAGTAAAAGCCACGTAGAGTCAAAGATACTTGTATCATTAATTAAATTATTGTTCATCACCTAAAATATGACAATGGCTTTTAAAATAAAGGAAATTGTCATACGCCATTTAAATTCCTCTAGCCATTTTCAAAGATTAATGACACAATGGAAGACGAATAGTTCACATTCTGCAAAATAATAGTTGCCCCATTAACCAATTGGCGGCAACGGTTTTCGCGCCTATTTAAGTGTCAACTGTCATTGTCAGTCGGCGGCGAGCGGCGCCGCGCAGCGCACGCGTACTACAGCTAATAAAAATTGTTTACATTTGTGCATTCGATACATCGCTCTCGTAGTGTGTACAACATTCTGTGACAATCACATAAAAGTAGTTTAATTTCACGTGGTTTTATATTAGTGAGTCTATGGGTCACAGTGAATAGCGAACCAGGAGGACGAATATCTGTAAGTATTTATGAAATTTTGTTTATTGTTTTTTTCATAAAAGGGGATAAAAACATTTTGTAAAGGAGCGACTTGTTGGATGCTGTTTGAAAAGACTAGATTTGAATAGCAATTGTATTAAATTAATTGAATAGCGTTATAGTTATGAAACTTATTTCGCTGACAATAAAAAATAAAATATATTCTATAGAATTTCGATTAAAAAAAATTAAAAATACACAATGTCATGTTTCGTTTTATTAAGTCGAAATAATTGTTACCTTTACAAAAATTCTATGAAAGTTAAGCAATTATTATTACTTACCGAATTTATTTATTCATTTATTACAAGAAGTAACATAACAAGAGTGTCCCCAAAGCGATACAACTAAAAATTATAACGTTATATTACTTTATCATATAACTAAGAAAGTGGATTGTTAATTGTGTCGATTTATCATTCAGTAAGATTTAGTTATTATTTTCTATGCCCCGCGATGATTCAATAGATTTAATTTCAATGAAATTTTATAAAAATATTTACATAATCATTGCAGGTATTAATTTTCGAAAATAGTCAAAATTCCAAATAGCCCTATCTCTAAGTCACGCCAATAGAAAATAGGTAGGTTTTGTACTACTATATGAAACTAGATAAAATTATTCATTATCTTGATTCTTTTTTAAACTTTAAAATAAAAAAATTCTTTCCCTAGAATTTTTTACGCACTTAAAATAAGACTCTACATAATGAGAATTTCTGTATTACGTAAGATTTATATTTGCCCACGTTAATAATAAATTTTGAAATGTATCAAAACTGCAAATATTTCATAAATACTGAACCAAAAAAATTCTGACATCTCGGTCGAGCTGCTCTCAAGACAATACTTAAAATAATATTTTGCAACCCAAACCTATAACACTTGACCCAAATAAGTATAATATACGCTGAAGGTCTGAAGATGTTCCTAATTCTATAAGTGATTCATGCTTGTAACGAAATTCATTGAATACGAAGAAAGCGAAGAAATATTTAATAAAAATAAAAAAATATATGTTTCATTTTTTGTATTGTTCACTTTAAAAATGATACTCGTCATAACAAAAATTGATGTTGATGTCTATCTATTGTAAAGTTATTACAGAATCTCCCTGATTATATTTACCTAGCTGATCCGCGCGGCTTCGCTCTCGTAGCATAATGTTTTATATATAGCCTATGTTACTCGTGGATAATGTAACTTTCGTATGGTAAAAGAATTTTTAAAATCGGTCCAGTAGTTTTTGAACCTATTCATTACAACGAAACATAGTTTTTCTTTTTACAATATTAGTCTAGATAACTATATAAAGAAATAGTTTTCTCAAGCCTTGAGATCGCAAAAACAAGCAATGCTCAGCTCCGTCAGCACAATGGTATAATTTAGAAGCAGTTGGCTTATCACAAGGCTAAAGACCCTCGAAGTCGAAGCTCTCGTCCTCCACGCTGAGAGCCAATCATTGTAAACGTTTTCTCTAGCCCTTGACTATCTATTATGCCTGGCTTAGACGTTTCAAACTGTTTTAAGAAATCTGTTTAAATATAGTAATAATATTACTTTTTTTTGTTAGTTCCCAGTAGTTCAACTGGGTAGTTCAACTATTTTTAAATCTCTAGAAAGTTGAACTAGTGGGAATAAATAGTTGAACTGCG
>LQNK01001714.1:281104-326558 GCA_001586405.1 Phoebis sennae | reverse complement strand
GAATGTATTATGTATCCTATGTTACTTGTGAATGTAGCTCTCGAATTGTGAAAAAAAATTAAAATCAATACACTAGTTTTGGATCCTATTCATTACAAACAAACAAACAAAGTTTTCCTCCGTATAATATTAATGTACGCTTTAGACTTACGACTAGGATTTTGTACGTTCCGTAAGTAAAACGACTCGTTTTATTTTTATAGGGACTGGGCGTTATTGTGTAGCCTCACGAGAGGTCAGTGAAAAAACGTTATTTTTGCGATTCGGTGGATAAGCCGGGGTTAATTTATTTTAAACACAAGCTTAATTAACGTGTGTTTTGTTGTGTCAGGAAATGTTAATTTTACATATTTAAATGTTTTTATTTTTGAAAGGTTTTAACATTTATCTGTAAACGTAAATATATAGCTTGAAAATCTTATTTTTCCAGTGAAATATTTTCATTCTTATTCATAAAAGTTTTTGCGCAATTTCTTAATAAAAAATCCTTTGAGGAAAAACTCGTCCACAGATAAAGAAAATAATAAGTTTTGTTTGAATTGCCAACTCCAAATGAGACGGGATCTAGATGGGAAAGGAGAAGTTTTATGTATGGGGCACATATGCGATTTTATATTGGAAATATTATATTACTTTATACCTAAAATTACAACCAATATTTATTTAATTATTTATTTATAATACCTTTAAAAGGGAAATACATTTTTTTAAATTTGTACTGAAATGCAGCCTTATTGTTAGCAACTATTTCTTCCAGGCAACTACTAAATTAACTAATTAATTATTTATCCAGTGCGTAAATTAATAAAACATGCAAAAACAAATAAAATGAAAAAATATATCTATGGATTTTAAGTTTGTTTTTTAATGACTAATAAATAATTAATACTATTTAAATATTATTAGTTTACTCGAATAAATCCTGCCCCAAAAAAACTGTAAACCGATTAAGATATAAAATCATTCCATGAATTAAATCATATTCACGCAATACATTTACTTTGACCTCGAAGCGAGTATCCAAACCCATCGATATATTACTATGAATTCATATAAAAGTTTAACGACGTGCCAGAGGATACCCACGGATTTACGAGATGGTAACTACAGAGTGCTTTCGGCACTTATCGGCCAAGGTCCCACAAAAATATTACACACAATGCGTATTTAGATCACTCATGAATGTTGAGTTAACCGACCGAACCTTTTAAAGAGATTGGGAGCGAGTAAATACTAGACGTACCTACCCTTGGTTTCTTTTGTGGATAATACAATTGATAACACGGTTTAGTAAAAGCGTTTGCCGTTTAATACTTAAATAAGTAACAATGTTTTTGAGTATTCTTAATTAACTTTTATGCGTTTGTTTTAATCGATATTTTCTACGCTTATTTTATAAAGAGGTTAGATTTGATTTTTTGTTTGATTGTATTGAATAGGCTTTAAAACTACTGGACCGGTTTAAAAAATTCTTTAATAGGCTATATGACATTTTCATACGGGAGTGAACCAAACAAGAATTATTTCTTTATCCTCTTTCTCATCACAGATCATCGGTTACAATCGATCTTATTACCGCAATTAATTAAATTTCAAATGATTCATGGTATTTCACAAAAGAGGAAAAAATGTCTGAATCATAAAGATCCGCATTTTGTGTCAAGCTATGCGATCTGCAACCTCCTATAGTCCTTCTAAAAGACATTATCGGAATAATTGAACCCATAAGCTAGGCCAATCGGGTATTGTAAGGCTGTTTGGCCGATACGTGACGCTATAAAGACTGGGTTGTGACCTTAATGGGGTTGCTAATGATCACCATTATGCCAAATATATCTTAACTACTATATAACATTAATAGTGGCAGCCGAGTTTTGCACGATTGGGCCCAGCTCGCACCGGTGTAATTACCACCGCCCCAGTAGAAGATCGGCGTAAAGCAGTATTGGACTGTGTTTCATACGGACAGCGGGTGCCCAGAGGCCTTTATTCGCATCCCATTCCTCTTCCGCCCTGTTCTACTCCTTTCGTTATGGGACGAGAGGGGTCCTCTTACTTCAAGTTGGAAAGGTATTTGCGACACTTTGATGTTGTGGATGTTCATTGGCTGCGTTCAGTCACTTAACATCAGCTGGACCGCATGCCTCGCTTGCCTGCTATAACATAAAAAAAGAAAAGACACAAAAGAATTGGAGCCATTTAAGAAAATCAATCGCTTTATAGGCTAGTCCTTAGTCACCGCTACGTGACGCGATGCAGCCCGGTTGCAGCCGTGATCGGGTTGCTAATGCCCCTGTGGAAAGCCATTCGGTGATATTGCAATCGTATTGAATGCAATGCACACGAGCTGTGGGTGTGTGCTGTACTTAGATAGGAACATGATAGTGTTCTAGGAGGAATTGCTCACATTACTTGAAGAATTATAATCACAAAAGTGCGTGAGACTGTAAAATTTATTATTTTTGACTATTTACATTTAGGGTTAAGGTCTGTTTATGCTGTATTGCGGATATATTGCCCAATTTATGTGTAGAAGTGATCATTTAATAGGACTGTCAGTGTAAAATTCTCAACATCAAAAGAAACGACTCGGCTCTACATCGGAAATTATAAATATTTCTATGGTTTACAATCCACGAAGTAGCGTTATACTGGATAACATTCAGAATTGACTGTTTAAATCCATCAGATAGTTTGGAAGATAAGCGCGTTTATACAAACAAACAAATGTTTCCGCTCTATAATATATATATTTGTATAGAATATAGATTAATGCCCAGTTCCTATAAAAGTAAAACGAGTCGTTTTACTTACGGACAGTACAATATTACTACGCGTAAGTCTAAAGCTTATCTATAATAAACGGGACGTTAACATTTTACCAAATGGTTTGGTTGATTATAACCTCTCGTTAGTGAAAACGTTCATAAGTGTTATATTATGACGAGCCGTCGTTTATAGGAACTGGGCCTAATAGATGAATTACTGACGTATGATATAACCGCTTTTTTAATAGATTATTAGCAAAGTATTGATCTCACAACCTGTTCAACTGAAGCGTTGTACAGGTGTTAAAGGAATAAATATGCAAATCGGTCAATGGATGAGTCAGCATTATTAGCATTCAATGCAATCACCATGCATATGATGCGTGAAATTATTGACATCCACCGACACTGAATACCATTAAAAATACTTATTATTCTAATAATAATGGATATTTATTGGCCTAACAAAGCAATCTGTAGGATTATTCTTCAAAGCATATGTTGTGGGCAGAAGATTTATAGCTCTGGCATAACAGTTAGCTTACAATGGTTTATTGCCTGAAAAGATTAAAAACTCGACAAAAATGTATATTTTTGAACGTACGTATATACGTTGAATAATCTTTCTAAAATCTGACGACCCGATTGGCGCAGTGGTTCAGCAATGGTCTATTGCGCCGGAGGGTGTGGGTTCGATCCCCACGAGCAGAAAAGTATGATGTGATGAACATTGTAATTTTCTGCTGTCTGGGTGTTAATTTATCTATAGTATGTATTTATTTACAAAAAAAAAAGTATGTTTAAGTATGTTTATCAGTTACCTAGTATCCATAGTACAAGCTTTGCTTAGTTTGGGACTAGATGGCGTTGTGTTAAATGTCCAGGAATATTTATTTATATTTTATAAATCTCCGAAATATCGTTTATCAAGGACGACTTGGTATTGGAAAAACTCACGATCGGTTGGCAGCATAGGATCGTGTTACGTGTTCGTATCACTTGATAGATTCCTCGAGGTTACCTGCTATTTGATACCAACGGAAAATATGTGTTCAATGAAAAATATTGACTTACTTTGCTTTTTGGTGAATTTCAATTCAAAAAAATTCATGTAAATCGAATATCCAGGCTTTTCCAATTGTTCGTTATAACACTGAGAATGAATTTGAAATTCAAATTTCTGTTTGCTGAAATCTAAAAGCCTGATTTTTTGGTAGAAACTAGAATAAGATTTAGATATGAAATTTTATAGAACACTCCTAAGTTTGAAACCTTATAAAGTTCGCGCAAGCCATACTGTATAGCAATTTAAATATTGTTATCTTTGTTGCAGAGCCTCGCGTAGCCTGCGATGTTATGCGCGGGATGCGTGCGTGGCTGCTGCGGGCGCTGCTGGCGATGCTGGCGGGCGCCGGCGCTGACGTCATCTTCAGGGTGCCCACGGTCATGGTATGTTAGCATACAGACCAATGGGGCGCTAGTGTCACATGTGACACTTAAAACTGGTCAACTGTGGTGTGCGGACGTACCTGTTGAGCTATGTGCCTACATACTGATGTTTAGGTCTTTTATTTGATGCTCACCTACAACCATAGGACATAGCAGGCCCTATAGTTTAACATTTTTTTAACTACCTTCACCACATTAGCTCAGATGTGCAATATGTTGAGGTATACAGTCTTGTCTTTAGTCTTAATGACGTAAAGTTCTCACGTCGGAAAAACTATATTTCATGTCATATTGTGTGCATAATCTATTGCTATACACAGAGCACAAAAAACTTCTAAGTTAAAAATCATAAATTTAACGATTGTATTTTACAATGACGTGATTAATTGCTTCATTCTCCCTTTTGGCAGACGGTGGGAAAACTACTGATGGGTTGCGAAACTTTTTAACTTTAAAATCCCATCAGGTACACCCCATCTCAGTGGCGAAGCGCGTAGGTATCGAGTCTAATGGTAGCCGAGCGAATGACTCCGAGCCGTGGTCCGAGGCGGAGGTGGACCTCAGCTACGAGGAGTACTTCGTGGAGCATGACGTGTCCACCGCTGATGCCAAGAAGGCCGCTGCAGCACTGAAGCTCGATGACAGTGAGTATCCTTAATAAAATATAGATAACTGCTGAAATAAACAAGAGGATAGGAGCAATGTATTTGGGTGAGAATTATGCAGCATTTAACAGCTACATTAATTATATGACTTAGAAGTTTTATAAATAATCATAAATCTTTATTTTTGTAAAGTAGAAGTTGATAAGTATGCCTTTTGTGGAACGAGATACCGAGATTATTTTTCATAAAGAACTAATTTGAAAGTTAGTTTATGTTTCCTATTCAACTTTACTAGTACATGTTGTTCAATTATTTGAAAGATGTTATATTTTGTTTTAAAAGTATGTGTTTAATTATGAAACCCTGTATGGTTTGGGAAGGGTAGGGCACACACTCGAGTATCATCCACATATTTCTATGAAGCGTAAAAGTACCTTACACTAGTGACATCGTTATAACAAGTATCATCCCAGAGTACATAACGCACACTTCCACGCATTCGCAGCGAGGAGTGACTCAGTGAATGGATTGTGGTATAATTGGCGTTACTTTTAATTAAAGCTGGCTCCCCGCATTCATTATATGTCAAGGATGACTCGGGACTTCGTTTTATAGGGATTTGTATTTCTCTTTAATAAAAAACAAGAAATACCTGGGTGCATTTGGAGTGCTTGAATAACTATTCCAGTCTGAAACTTGATCGAATAGTTGTATTATTTTTAGTGTCTTAATCAAAATATGAATAGATATTTTCTGATTTCTTTTTGAAAAGTTTAATAACATTTTTATTGGTAGAAGTGATCATCTTAAATGATAAGCACAAATTTAAGCCAGTTCGAAGGACCAAATTATTATACGTAGTTTATCAAATTGTTATATTTCCTTTCGAGGAAAAAATGCATACTCTTGTTATGAATTTTAATACCAGTATGAGCAAGCAGCTAATTGCTCAATTCGCGTTGACAACGCTTCAGGCAATTAACCAAGACGTGTCATTACCGACCGTAGTGTCGTAAGTGATATACTGGTGTAATTGCAAATTTGCTTGATAACTGTAGCTCTCCTTAAAACTAGAAGTTTTATATATTAACAACTTCTATATACTTTGCAAACATTTATTTAGAAAACATTAAATAAATTTACTTAGAATTAGACTTACCCAAAAAAGGGTGAATATAGCTGCTACATATAGGATGAGCCTGAAATACTAGCATTCCAAAGACCACTTACTGGGGTCGACACAATTTTTTTCCATTTTCTTTCAGCCGTCATGTCCTTAGTCTCTTTTTAATTCATCCACGTTATTCATCCATACTTCCCTCAGTGTCCCCCTACTTCGCACTCCTTCCATAATATAGTCCAATTTTAGGACAAAATAAATTATGTAATGCATAGAATTGTGCACACCAATTTGTTAAATAAAGGTATATAACAACAGAGGATATGACTAGCCACTATTGTCAGTCATGAAATGCAATTTAATTCAATTTTATATTATTCCGCACGTGCAACATTTTCTATGACACTCGTTTATATAACAATGCTGGTGAAGAGGCAACAATACCGCGCTGCGTAAACTATGGAGTTTAACCTAGTTCTGGAGCACCCACTGCGTGGCTTTTGCAGGAGTTTTGAGGGTGCTTATGGTCATCTCTGAAAACAATAACATTTTTATTTTTGCTACGCATTTTTTTTATTTATAATTCTGTATTTTGTAATAAGTGACTTAGATATATTACATTTATATTAATAGTAATATTATAAAGCTGAAGAGTTTGTTTGTTTGTACGCGCTAATCTCACCTAGGAAGGAAGGTCCGATTCGAAAAAATGGTGTTAGATAGCCCATTTATCGAGGAAGGCTGTAGGCTATATATCATCCCGATATACCCACGAATCCCGAAGCCCTTGGGCGCAGCTATTAATATTATACAAAACTATACATTTACCTGCTTGGCTATAAAGGAAAAGTGAATAAATAATGCCTCTAATTCCTTTCGGAATGTATACGTAAACTTATAACAGACATTCATAGTTACTTTTAATGTTAGTATGGATTAGCAATTAGGGTTGTTAATTATTGAGCTAGCTACAGGGCACTTAACCCCATAAGCAAGGCCGGCATGAAGGCCGATATAAATTTAGTCGTCAATTACCGAGATTTCATTAGGATTAGCGAGTCACCCTCAATTTAAATATGATTCATTTTGCTAAATAACGCTACTTTGAGTAGCGCTGAACAAGTTGATTACAATTTGTATTCATAAATATTTACGTTGAATATTATTTGATGTTAAAATGAGTTCAGTTGTGAAATTTTAGTTTTGACCGATTACTAACTGTTCCTACTTGAAGTAAATAACTGTTTTACAAATGACATGAAACAGTAGTTTAGATTATGGTGACCTTTAAATTGTTGTTTAAATTTTCGATCTCAACTAGTCATGGTATATCAGTGTATAATTCGCATTTTATAATATACCTACAAAAAATCGGTACCAAAGTTTACAGCAACAATATATTGTGTTAAATAGAAACTGCATATATTTTAGGGATTGCCATTCGATTTAATAAGAACGTTTAAGAAAATATTCTTTATTTAACCCAAAAATCCCGTTAAATTATTCGGTAGTTTATTTTGCTTACACACAAATGATATTTCCTGTTATACTGCAAATGATGACCGACTCCGCCCAAGCCCATAATACCTGTAGTGTACGCAAGGCCGCTCGTTTGAAGAGTCACCGTTATTGTCATCCTGATTACAGGCTGTAGTTTGTTCATTTAGATGTGTAGAAAGATTGTGTAGATTGTGAATTTTCAGCCATTTTATCGGATCTTGTGTTCAAAATAAATTATATAGTCGGACAAACAAAACACAACGCTATCTAGTTCCAAACTAAGCCAAACTTCTATACTACTGTGAAAACTAGACAATTGATAGACATACTTAAACATACTTTTTTTGTAAAAACATAATACTACTGATAACTTAACAGTCAGATAGACAGCAATGAACAACCAACTACGACTTAATTATTTAAATGAATTCAATTTACGACCATTATCAATAATGTATCAATGATTATGGATAGATTGTAATGTCAGATTATATGACAATAGATAGACAAAAGTCATAGCAAATGTATCCGCCGTTAGGATATTCAAATGAAAGTAAGTGCCAATAGATAGATTTGTCTGACTTTAGTAAGCAAAACAAGGGATAGATAGTATATTGAAAACGACCGTTAGTGTCTACGATGTAACCCACGCCTTATCTCTACCTTTAGAATTTTGGTTTCCAATGTGCATTAAAAGATGGAAAAAATACAATTCACATTTATTACAACTTTACGTTACTTATAAGTTTCATCCTTCTTACCTCTTGACCTTTTATAAATCGCTCTATATCTTTTTATTCTTTGACATAACTGAAGCATATAAGACTTAATAGAGCCTTTTGTTTCTTTTATAAATGTTCTTTATCTCTAAATATATCGTTAACTTACATCGCGATCGTAAAAGAATCGAGGTCAGAAGAGAGGGTGAATTGTTACGAGGGTGTGATTTCATGTTATGACATCATCCACATGACTACGATTACAAAGGAAAATAATATGGCGCCTTTATGTTTTTACTAGACTAGCTGTTCCTCTCGGTTTTACCTGTGTAGCTTGAAGACTACTTCTTCTTCTTTTTTTATTAATGGCTAAATATAAAATATGGTTTCTGCCAATGTGGAGTGAATCAATCCACTGGTTACGAAGACTAACGTTTAAAAACAAACTTATCTTCAAATAACGAAATAAAATAAGGCAGATTGGTGGAGCCGTTTCAAATTTTAAATATGCCATAATTTTCAACTGATATGGACGAAGCAAAAACATAAGAAAGATTCATTTAGAACGTTGTTATATACCATATATAATTGAAATCTAATAAACCTAACGAACTATAAAGCTGTAGCTGAACAGGAGAGGAATAAACTTTATTCATAAAGCGACGCTATTTAGCAATTAAATTTTGCCTTTAATTAAGATTCACTTGCAAAACTTTACCGTGAACCTTTTGCTAGTAAAGGCTCTTTAATGAAACCTAGTTTAAAAGTAACGAGATAAAATGTTGCATTACCGACCGTCTACGAAACGTGTAACATTTACGTGAAATGTTTGCATTTTGCTGTCACTTTGACTTTGAGAACTGAAAATCAGCGCTGCGACTGACTCAAGAACAGCATATACTGAGCAAGCTGAAGTTGCTGAGCTATCTGTTTCTTTTTTATGATAAAATTATTTTCTTTCAATCTTTCTTTTTGTGATATGAATAAATGTTTTCTTTCCTTCTAAAATTAAAAAAATAAGAAAAGTAATGCAAATTAAAATCAAATCACGCAATAAATTACGAATATTTGCATAATAGCATCTCTCACCTTCAAAAGAAAGCCTTTTCATTGTTTAGTAATTGATATCCAGTAATCAGATACTTCTTCCCCGTGTTTAATTAATAATTCAACGTTGATGATATTTTAACGGCCACGGTCACAGACGAGGTCGCAGGGCGTGGTGAGGTCAGGACCTAAGAGGATCTGCTGTTATACAATACTGATGTCCTTTAGATTAATACAGCGGTTGATAAGGTTATCGTTAAAGGGTTCTTATTTAAATAAACGTTCGAAATGGCTTGAAAGTACGGATATCAGATATAAAAATTTATCTATGTATAACTGAATCCGATATAAAAGTTTCGGATAGGGGTGTGTCTAAATGTAATCCGTTGTCACAGTTACAAGCTATGTATTAAATTATTTTGTTTCAATTTAAGTATTTTAATTATTTCTATATCAGTAGGTATCCAATTCTTAACCGAAAAACCATATCCATAACATCCCTGCTTGTAAGTGTGACTACGGATGTTATAGTTCTGTAGAATACTCGAAAGCCTAGCCACTTCGGTCATCGCCTGCCAGTAAGTCACAAAAACTTCTGACATGGGTGATTTTTTTACTTGCGAAATTAGATTCTATAGTTTAGATATCGGTATTTCGTCATCAAAGAATGTAATAAAATTATGGGCCTATTCCAGAGGACGAAGAAGTCTTACCTAAATAAAATTTGTTTAATTTTTTTAGTTTTTTTAATAGTTTAGTTTCGATTTTTCTACCGGTTCTTGGCAGGCACTACCACATGTAAGTAAATAAATGTATGATAATTCATAAAATAGTCAATAGAACCTAATTGCATGAACATAAATCTAACTCCAAAATCAAATGAAAAAAAGGCTGTAAAACCTTTAGTATATCATTTTTGGAGTAACTAGAAGTATTTAATGAATCACAATGCGTTGTCGTTGACACACACACAGGCACGCCCTCCGGCCTTGCTGCCACCATGGAGAGAAACCTTATAATTTGGCACGAGTGTCAGGGCTGTGCGAATTATATGCCCGTTAATTGTGTTTGTGATTGCATTCGCGGAGCGGAAAATTAATGTGTGGTTAACTAATTATAATTTGAAGGATTAAATGCATAATATGGTGGCTTCGTCCAGTCAATTATTACAATTTCCTTGTTTGTGTGATATTAACTCTACTATGCTTTAATAGTTAACATTAATTATCTCCAATAATATTTCATAAGTTATGTATTAAACGTAGTATATATTAAATGCGCAGGTTCAAACTATATATTTACTTATTTGTCTTATTGTCATGTTCCCTCATCGTGTCAAAAATCTTCCACGGTGCAGCTTCCATTCTTTCTTACGCATTAGAGGCTAGGAATGTCTATTTGGTTTAGTTTAGTTCTTAGTTCTTATTTTTTTTATTGTTCTTCTTTAGTTATAATATAATATACTAGCGACCCGCCCCGGCTTCGCACGGGTGCAATGCTGATAAAAACCTTCCTCATGAGTTACTCTATCTATTAAAAAAACCGCATCAAAATCCGTTGCGTAGTTTTAAAGATTTAAGCGTTCATAGGGACATACAACATGACACATGACAGAAAAAGCGACTTTGTTTTATACTATGTAGTGATATAATAAGAATAATTTCCCAGCCGTGTTCAGCTTTAGCGACAGCTTCAGGACTCTATATGTATAATGAACTCCTGAATTGGATGGACCTAATCGAGTAGCATAATCAAACGTCATTAATTAGAGGTGAAACTTGAAATAACCGCCCGTCAAAAACAATTTGACTAATTCCAAAGCTAGCATTTCCCCACAATAGTATCCAACCGGTGGCGAGTGGTTGTGGAGAGCATTAAACGTCCACTCCTGTTAGCGAGGCCTTGGCCCGAGCTGCACTCCGGGATGTTCCCGTAATTGCACTATTTTCGTGCCGCTAAACCCCGACCTTCGCGGAAAGCACCCCTCGAGCTTAGAACGTGGACTTTTATGTCTATGACTCTTAGCAAATATTTTGAGGTAACAGTTTCATGTGTGAAATGAAAGTGTGTCTTTGAAATCTGAAAGGTGTGTGAAATTGTCGAGATTCTCTGTGAATACGTCTTGTTCGTTTTAATTGGTCTATACTAATACTATAAAGAGGAAAGATTTATTTGTTTGTTAGGCTCCAAAAATACAGAACCAATTTAGATGAAATTTTGTACAGAAATTCTACGAAACCCCAGGAATGACATAGGATATTTTTCACCCCGAAAGCAGTCCTGTAGTATCGGAACCTATTCAATACAAACAAACAAATCTTTCCTCTTTATAATATTACAGATTGAGTTTAACATAATGCGTTTTGATGTAATCTGAATGTTGTCTGAAAGCTTTAATAAATGCCTTTGAACGTAATCTCCTTAACAGAGTTTCTGCTTCAGCGGCATATTTAACCAGAGATTACCTAACTACGTTAAAGGTATTAAGAGACTGGAAATTGCGCGCGAATGATCGTCGTAGATTTCATTGTAGCCGCAAATATTTATTCGCGTGAAATTCGGTTCCAATAAATCAATAAAAGGTTTTCTACCAAGTTATTCATCTAATATCCTATTTATATCTGAAATTTCATCATAATAGATTCTGATTAACACATAAACATCCTAACATTTAAACATCAAAATTTTCACATTTATATTATAAGTAGGATTAGGAAAGTTACACTGTACATCACCGAATACTAAATCAACTAGATAAATCACGACTTTAAATCAATCTTTTTGCATTTAGACTTGCTGTTACAATTTGTCACACTATCATTGACTTTTACAATTTGCTCAAGGACACAAAAAGCGGCGCTCGGTCACGACTGAATGAAACTCCACTTTTTATATAAAATAACCTTCTTTTGCAGGCCAATTACGGTTTTTACCGTTTTATAAAATTTTATGTACTTGAACTAGAACTTCTATCTGGGGAGTTAAGTTTTAAATGAAATTTATGTTTTATTTCATTAAAAAGTTTCTTAAAAGAGTATTATATTCGCTATTGGTTTTAAAATTTAACATTTACTTGAAATTTCCTTAAAAATGTATAAAAGATGCTTTTCATAACAAAGTCCCACATAATGTTGGCTGTAGTTAGTTAAACAAGCAGTTTGTAAATCTGTTATCCCATAAAAGTTTAATTTTATAAAAACTCTTGACAGATTACTTGCACGAATACGTTTCTAACGTTTAACAAACCAATAAATACGAAAAAGTGTTTAAAATAGAGAAAAATGAGGGCATTGGGTTTATAACAAAAATCTTTAAAACTAATTGGAATGGCTACAATGGTAGTTAATAAATTAGTAATAATGTGTACTTCTGTTGCTAGCATTAAAGTACCACTAAAAGAGACTTAAGAAGTACTCTACTTAAGATACCTGTTTGTTAACCAGGTAAGCAGGATCGATATCGCAAGTCCTGCAGGCATGCGTAACGTGCAGTGTACAGACAGTTGGCAATCAATAGTGCAATGTGATATTTCATTTGTTTTGATACTTTGAGCGGACTTACGAGACTTGGCGACGGACGGTCTGCTCACTGATCTTAGATATTTTCTGCTTATTTTTGGCATGACACACATTCTAGAAAGTTTTCTTTATGCGAATGATGTGTATTAAGTAACTTCGTGAAACTTGGCGACCGATTGTCGACTCGATATATCTTGGATGTTACGCGCCTTGTAGATGTTTTTTTATATATTTTTAATTTCCTTTTCTGTAAATCATGATCTTTATAATTATTTGCAAAGATTCAAAAGAAAACATTGAAGTTTCTGTTAATCTAGCCAGTGGAACGGTCATGAATTACAGAAATAAAAATTCTGAAAAGTATAATGAAAAAGTCCGACTAAATAAGACTTTCTTTGGTGAGAGCGACCAGAAAAAGCACATGATAATGAACACGTTCAGTCTCAGCCCTCAGGACTTTATTGTAATGGTTTAATTTAGGATTCAAGGACAGCTTAAGTCAGTCTTAATTTTTAAGCGACTTCCCAAAAAAAAAAAATGTTGCCTATTTATTTTTTCCCTGTTATATCTAATGCTATCCTACAATACCTATATTAATACCTAACGTTTGCATTTAATGTTAATGTTATAACCATCTGCCTTATAATAGAACCTGTAGAAATAATATTTTCTTTTTATTCCCACGTCATACCATTGTATTTATAGTTTATTGCAGCGAATTCACAACTCGGCTGATGAGAATGCCCAATGAGATCACATTTTTATTCTAGTCCAGTTCTTTTGGGAAACGGAAGCAGACATAATGCACAACAAATCACAATGCCTAGGCGCTGTCTAGAATTGTGTAGCGTTCAAAGTGATACCGTCTATGATAATAGTGTACTTGCTAACTTTGTTTTTTGTATGCGGTTTTTTTATCCGTTTGCGTTACGTTAGTTAGTTATGTTAGTGCATTCAAACAAACTTTTCGTCTCTATTGTGTTAGTATAGATCTTTATTAGTATCTTTTTTGATAATAGATCTACAGAATGAAATGATATTTGAATACTGTCTATCATTTGTTCTTTATATTTTATTTTATCGGGACTTGTTGTAGCAAATCTAGAACATTTCTAAATGAAATTTACGCTCCAAGGAACGGGACCACACATATGGGAAAGGTTGAAAGTGAAGTTTCGGCAAATATAAAATTGGACTATCAAATGAAGGGTCCAAAACTATTAGCGAACTTCGAGCAACAAATAATTGGCTAATTTATCATTCCAGTTCCCGAAACGCAAGACGGGTGCGGCGAGTGCACGCGGCGCGAGATGGAGTACTGCGAGACGCGCGTGCTGGCCGACCACTGCTGCTGCGAGCGGCGCTTCTTGCCCGAGCCCTTCCCCTGGCTGCCGCACACGTGCTACATGGGCCCGCACCGCTGCAAGCCGCTCGCGCACGACTGCGTGCGCTACGTGCGCCTGCGCGACTGCTGCTGCTACAAGCACCTGGCCGAGCGATGTGAGTGAGGAACTACTGTTTCCATCTTCTTCCCTCTCGACTTTTCACTTCCTTTGCCGCAAACCACTTCATATACCCACACTCCTTCATACAATAGGCATGCTTCTTCTTCAAACAATAGTGAATACTCTAAGCATGCCTAGCTAGAGCAATCCTATTGGGTCTCGTCTGCAATAGAATTTTCACGAAAAACTCATTTTGGGTTTGGGATGTAAAGGTGTTCCATTCTCCCGCAGTTGTGATCAACATTCCCGTATGAACCTGTTATATCGTCTATATCTCAATCATTTCTTATAGACCACTCAGAAAAAAGATAAGGGACTATGGGTGTTGTGTAATTGGGAAAAATTAATTATTTTTATTTTATTTATCTCCGGATAAATTTAAATTTTAACTTTTGACCCGATTCATATGTATTAGAACATTTTAAATTGTTATACGTTTTAAACTGTATTGTGTATGTTTGCAGGGAAGGCGATCCTGTCCCGCTCGTCGCGGCTGGGCGTGGGCGGCGCGTCGCTGCTGCTGCTGTCGATGCTGCTGTTCGTGGCCTACTTGTGACCCGCGCCGGCCCGGGCGCGCGCGCCCGCGCACGTCTAGTGCACTGCGGCCTCGCCACCCGCCGGGACGTAACGCCGCGCTGCAGGACAAGCAATGTATGCTGGACATTTTGGAAACGCCTGGTGATTGGTGTGAAGGTGCATTGCTGGTTTACTTTCTGGGTGGCAGGAATGCAAAAGGTACGATGTATGGTGGACATTTCGATAAAACCTGGTGATGGATGTGAAGGTGCATTGCTGCTATAGTTTCCGGGTTAAACGGAGACGGGGATAGAAAAGAGGCAATGTATGGTGGACAGTTTGGGATCGACTTTAGCGCTAGCGAGCGCACTGGACGGTGTTAGCGCATTGCTACTTTAGTACCTGGGCAAAAATAGCGCTCGGTAAGAAGAAGAGCAATGTATCCAGGATATTTTGGAAATTACACGTAGCATTGAGCCTGACGATTGTTAATATTGATGCGTGTAATATTCCATCGCTGCTTTGCATCTGGGTTTTGGACTACTTGATCGTAGTTACAGATAAAGTGTATGGGAATAACTGTATTGCTGCTTTAATTCTCTGGCTTTAGAGCGAGCAATGCATTGTAAAAAATGAAGAATTACACGTGAAATACTACTTACGTATGTCCTGTCCTGCTACATGGATTTCAGAATTCATATAGACCATGTTGGAGCTGGAGCATAAGTACTATAACTGCCAATTGTCTGCACAAGAATGTAAAAAAGTCTTAAAGACGCGAGTACAAAATGCCAGGAGACACATTAGGTGGAACATTTGTCGTGCTTGGTTGTATAATCATTTGAAGAATGTACAAGTGTAGCAAACCGCATTTATTCGGTATTGAGTCACGGCAACCGAGCAACGAAACTTTACATGGATATATTTCAAATGAATACATGATTCTTTACATGAATACATATGGGAGCTCCCTTTTTGTAATAATGGATAAAACTAAAGAAGTTGAAAAACAAAATAAAACATCATAATATTCAATAATGTAAGCTTACAAGTTCTCCTCTAAATGTCTTAAATTCACATATAATTATTGTATATAAATAATAATATATATTATCTGTTTAGTATTATAGTGCCGAGATTCAGGAATTAAACGTTCCTTACATTTAAATTTTAAACCCTGAAACAAATAAAACATATTTTGAATACTCGCACAACATTTCTCAAATCTTTATATAATTGTCTTTCTATAATGTAGTTTTGTCTTCTTTATTGAGGGCTACCGTTTTGCTCACCAGCTGGCGCCACTGGCGAGTGAGGTCCTGATTTGATTTGAAATATTGCTTTCAAAGTTTGATACTAGTTTTAACGTTAAAACAAAGTTAAGAATTAAATAAGAATTAATTCTTAACTTGTTATCCCTTTTTGTTCGGAAAAAAAGAGGAAACAAATTTCCGAAACATAAAATTGTCTCAAAGGAGCATTTAGCAGCGATACAATTATTAAAGTAATGATTTAAATTAAATATTTCGTAATACATCTTAAACAGTCTTAAAACAAATAAAACCGTTCAGTCCCCCCATAAACAGTGGCAAGTGACATTTCGGAGATCGTTACACTAGCGCCTCTAGTGGCAAATGCACGCACTATGGCCCTCAGTAAATTATGATATTATCAATCAACACGCTGAAGCGAAAATTATTGTACATAGAGCTTAGCTTTTTCCAAAAAATCTATACAAATTCGTATTTTCTATAGTTGTAGCAATCGAATTAAATTATTAAATAATTATTAAGACACTTTTCAATATTGTATGTGATATGGGATATGCAAGCGTACAAATACACAATATTTTTTTAAGCTATCAAATAGCGCTGTTTACTTCTAACTTCTAGATTTCTTCTTATATCACATTCACCGAATAATTTTATCAATTAAAAATTATTTAAATATGTTCGGACACTAGAAATAGAATTGCCCATTGTATATTTTACAAGCTGATTTTCGCGGCTTCGTTATATGCGTATAGCCTATGTTACTCGTGAATAATGTAGATTTTGAACGATGAAAGAATTTTTAAGGTACAGTAGTTTTTGCGCCTGTTCATTACAACCAACGAAACAAACAAACAAAGTTTTCCTCTTTATAATATTAGTGTAGATAAAAGACTGAACTGCATACAAACAAGTTCATTTAAATACGTCATTTACCCGACTGCGACGGAGGGAGGATAATGTTTTTCGAGTATATATAGTACTGTCTAAATCATCCTTAAATTAAAAGAAAACTTACCATATAAACTTGACCTTAACTTTTTCGAGAACACAAAAAGTACAATGTTTCGAGGATTTAACTTAAATTACGTTTTTATGTACAATGGGCAAGCCTAAAATATACTGTCAACAAGTGGTGATATGAGTTGTGTATAAGATGGGTTAAATATATTTTATAATATTATTATTTTTGTATTATATTTCATTGGAACCATAACAAGGCTTCATAGAATCATAAAAATATGATTTGAAAGTAATTTTACGTATTCGAATACATTATATTGTGACTTCTTGATGGAAATGCAATTTAAGTATTGAATTAAAGGCCTTTTTACACTATTTCCACTATTTAAGTTTACTAAGTTACTAATAAATAGTGGAAATAATGTAAAAAGACCTTTAATTCAATTCATTTTACGTAAATAATTTATTAACTTAAGCCGTCTATTTTGGATCATCACAGACATATATTTTTACATAATTTTTCAATCAAATTACTCAAACATGAATATTTTTTCTGTAATAATTTATTTCTATAATCAATGAATTCAGTTTGTATGAGCCCAAAGAATGTAGTTCGGTTTGTTTATAGTTTTAGTTTTGTTAACTATTTATTGTTAGTTCGAACGCCAAAGGTGCATAGTTTTAGTGTAATGTAAATAATAGTACAAGCTCGTACCAGTCAGTATTGTGGAGTAGCTCGTAGTTTACAGTAGGGGTGTTAAGGACCGTATCCGTATCCGTAACCGAATCCGGTATAAAATAATCCGGTAAATAAAAACCGGAATTCGGATAATTTCAGATAGGGATGAGAGTCTAACGGCCATTTTCAATAATGTATCAATGATTATGAATAGATAGTTATGTCAGATTATATGACAATAGATAAAAAGTCATAGCAAATGTATCCGTCGTTAGGATATTGAAATCAAAGCAAGTGCAAATAGATAGATTTGTCTGACGTTAGTAAGCAATACAAGGGATAGATAGAATATTGAAAACGGCCGTAAATGAGACCCGATAAAACAAGTTAATGATAAATTAGCCGATTTCTTTGCATGTTTTTTTCGTCGCTTAGTAATTTTTTGGGATTCCTTAAAAATGTAATTTATTAATTAACGAAACTTTCCGAAATATTTTCATGTCCGTATCCGCGATGTAATATTCATAACATCCCTGGTTTACAGTAACAAAAACATTGTAATAGACATTTTATCGATTTTCCTATATCAACTAGTTATGAAATTATAATTTTATGTTGCATGTTGCCATGTAATTTATAAAAAAAATGTTCAAAAACGTTTAAAAAGTCATGCTACTTTTACGTATGATTTTATGTAGTTTGAGTAGCCATTCAATGTATTAAATTATAACTTTTACCACATTTTTTATATAATTGATTTTTGTTTACTCTTTTAAAAGAAATTTACTACCAAAGGAGCACAATTTAATAAATAAATTATATTTATATATGATAAGAGCATATTATATAAATATTGCTGTAAATAAAAATCATCACAAGTAATATTAGCATTATATTCTTGAATTTCAAAGATTACCAACTCTTTAGATTGTGAAATAATGTGACATAAACGAGTTACCAACTGATGTTTTGTTTTATTTCTTGTATTACCCTTTTTTCATATCCCTTATCTAAGATGTCAATGACACATGGTTAAAAAAAGTAAGTGTATTTGCTTCATAATGTTTTACACCCACTTAACACACGGTGTCTGGTATTTTTTTACCTACCTTAAAAACCTCTTTACGTAACTATAATGAATTAATGTTTAAACATATTTCAACTCCCACCTCAGAAACTACTGGTCCGATTTGAAATAATTTTATTTGTAGAAGTAGAAGTGGAGAAGTGGGATACATTTCTAGGTGTTATTTTTTATAATAAAGCTCCCTGCACTTACGAATTACAATATAATATGAAAAAATAGTTTTTGTTAGATAGACAATTTCTACTATATTCACAATATTTTTATATTTGCTAGTATCGAACCTTTTATAATTTCATAAATGACAGTCGTCTTATTCTACATACTATGTAGAGTTTACTACTTATTTAACTAAATACCAAGTAGGTGGAAACTTAGTTCCACAATAAATTACATTATATTTTCCACAAGAAATACATTAATCTTAATTTAGCATTTTCCATGGAATTTATTAGGAATTTTACAAGTTATTTATAAAAGGTTATCCTGAGATGCCTTCATTGCTCTATTATTTATCCTTTAAGATTCCTTATGATATGGATTATTTCTCTCATATTTATCACATTTTGAGAATGACATTAAAGGCGAGCACAATCACGGGCATCAGCTAGTAAATAACATACTTCCGTGTGCACATAACGAAGTAATCTACTGAAATCTACACGTACACTTCGCATGATAACTATTTCAACGATTACAATAATTATAAACCCACAATTTAATAATTTATCAATACTAAAAATAATTCATTCGGTCACGCAAACTGAAAAATACAAAGCATTTGTTTTCAATACAAAGAACATTGTTTCTGCTTTAAAAACGATAAATATATTTTAATTTACAAAAGAAAAAATTAAGAAAATTATTAAATACACACTGCAATTTTATTTTAAAAATTAGTTGAAATGAGAACAGTAGACCCCGAGCAATGGTCTAAGAACCACAAACCACGTCTAAACAAAGCTTTGCCGTTCCGTGCGCGGCAGGCGTCACAATTTGAGACGCGGCTTCGTAAGAGTTTCGCAGACGCTATGCGAGATCTATTTGAGACCTTTTCTGCGCCTGGTGCGCGTCTGCTGAACGCGAATATTATAGAACCAACGAGGTATATAACGAGATACTTAATAAAATAATAAGATCCATCCACAATGAAAATTAAACTCGCCTATAGGTTTGTGTCGTTTTGGAGGGGATTGAAAGGCTTGATATTTTTGAGAAAAAAATAATCAGTAATGTTTGGTATAAGTGGGAGAGAAATGTGTCCATTGTTTAAAAATTAAAAAAAAAAGACAGAGGGGCCATTCATGAGGTGTATTTATTTTCTTGTGTGTACTATATAGTTCTTTCAGTATTCGATAGGTTTACAGGCAAGTCTCATTTTATTTCCCAGAGTATGGGAGTGAATTTTTACCACGCCTAACATTAAACTGGGGTTAAAAAGAATTCTAGTTATAGCGGGTTGCATAGTCAAAATAGAAGCAAACTTTGAATTGTCAACGTTGGTTTTGGTTTTGTTTTTAACTTCGTTCAACAAAAAATAAATAAAAAAAACAATAATTAATAACAACTAATTTAATTGTCCTAGATCAAAGCTGTCCCAGTCAATGACATAGTCAATGTACTTCATGGTTTATAATTTTCCATACTTTTCCAGTTAGGAATCTGTCGATGAATACAAGTCCCTAATGCCTTCGATTTAAGCAATAGTCGATGAATATAGATGATGATCTCTTTCAGACACATTTACTTGATCCTTTTCGTATTGTTCGTGTTGCTGGCGCTGGGGGTGCAGCTGTTCAACCTGGTGTGGTACAACATGCAGCTGGCGCTGATCGTCAACGTACAGCTGCACCAGCACTCCTCGCACTCCATGGAGTTCCCAGGACTTGCTATATGTAGCCATGACGTTATCAGTCGGAAAAAGCTCAAAAGTTATGCTAGGCGGTTGTAAGTATATACGTATTACATTATATTTTACGTTGTTAGTATCTTTTTTTGGTCACATATTAATAAATGTTTGGTGGATAAAATGGGTATCTGTAATTACAAAATTTATACTTATGTGCAGAAGAGATATTGTCGCTATTATGAGGTTGCGTTTTGGACATATTCCTTCAAATAGTTTGCGTTCCTCGTGGGCAAGGTCCCACCACCAAATAAATGGTGTTTTGGAGGATGTTGTATGTTTCGATGGACTGTGTTCATAATGCTACCTACCGAAATAATCACTGAAGAACTATTTTGAGACAAATTTCAGATTGTGACATTGTATTAGCTAACCTTCATTGTGAAGAAATTATGCACTTAGTTAAACTATAATATAGTTGATAGTTTGTATAATAGAGGTTTACGCAGTAGGTAGTATAATGCGTGTGGTATTAGATTGATTATAAGCATTGTAATAATTATCAGAGCGACATAATTGCATTACGATTAAGCCCTAAATAACAATAAAAGAGACATTTATACTTGTATGACGGGTTTTTTCAGAAATATTTTGTCTAAGAATAAGACATTTACGCTGTCTAAGATCGAGTCCAATCTCCTGGCGTACGGCGCCCTCGTGACCAGATCCAAGACTGCCTTCGACCTTGACTTCATCAGGTTCCTCTCTAAAGTTGACAACGAGAGCAACGTAACCAATATCTTACTAAAGGTGCTTTTGTAGTTAAAAATATATGAAATACTTAAACCTTACAAAATGTAGGAGGGTAATCATAATAAGATGAAGTGGTACAAATTGACAAGGAAGCAAGAAAATGGTAAAGGTTGGAATAAGCCAAAGGTCACATCCAAATTGTTATAGGTACCTACATAACTACTACATTCTTTTGAGAAAATATAATTTGACTTCCAGAAAAGAATAAAGATTAGCTAGGGCGTACTTTCCGATCATTGCTGCTCTGAGAGGAGATACTGAAGTACTCTTATTGTTATCATTATATATTTATTAGTTGGCGCCAGATTGCATACAGTTACTGGATAATTGTCATTGGAAGGGCAAGCCCGTCCCGTGCACCAAGATCTTTGCTGCCCGCATGACGCCCAACGGCTTCTGCTGCGTCATGAACGCTAGGTACAGGTGAGAGAACATTTATACATATTATATTCTTCTTAGTTTTTTATTATGACACAATCATTGTGATTGCTTTGAAGTATTTGTTACAAAGATCAAAAACGTTTTACGTTTGATGTTAGTATTGTCCACGTCTATTGTTATAGACTGTAGCTGTAGGTATGATGAATCCTGCTGTATGTCTTAATACTACTAGTCCAACGCATTTATTTAACATAAATTTAGAATTTTGAGTTTTGAAGAAATTATTATCATCGATTATTAAGATATTTTTTTCATCTTATGTACTTATTATTTATTTATTCTTTGCGTAATAACTATATTATATTGGTATGCGATTATTAATAAATTATAAATAATTATTATTTGCATTAGTAATTAACGATTATTATTTTTAATAGAGCATTTTAAACATTCATTTTAAACAACAATTAAATTTAATTAGCTATTTATACGTTTTGAATTTTTTTAATGTGTTATGTGTTTAATAAGATTTATTTTGTATTATTATAAATTTTAACATTTTAACGTTTTCCTATCTGAAAATAAAAACCGCAAAGTGTAAACAATATATATATTTTTTTATCCATAAAAAATATGTTGTTATCTATTAAACTATATTATTCTCTCTATTCAGAGTCAAAAAACTAAACTTGTGGCTATGTTAAGTCCCTTAAGTCGACCCAAAAATTTAATTTAAGTTTTCATTTAATATTTTTATAGCCTTGTTGACCCTTATTATACTTTTTACGTGTTCAGCTACATGTTCTGAATGTGTTGTTAAAATATTGCTCAAATAGACATAGACATAGACAAACTTGCTTTAGTCCCATGGATGCATCACGGCCTGCGATGACCTCCAACTCGTTCGATTACCGCAGAGGCCTGATAGTGATCGTGAGGGAACATGAGGACGACTCCGCGTTCATGCGACGCCCTGGCAAGAACACTGAGGTATACAATAAACTTAAATGAAATGAGATTAAATGAAATACTTTATTAAAGTAATATTTTCCAAAATTTGGTTGAGGTCGGACTGTAATTGTCCTGAAGTTAAGACTGGTGTTGATGGCAAGCCCTTTGAGTAAAAAATGATTATACGTCAGTAAATTCATGTAAAAGCCTATTGTTCGTTATGTCAATAAAAATTGAGAAAAAGTTGCATTTTCGTTTTAGTGTCTTGAAAATACTAAGGACAATATAACCGAGCAATCGCTTACCAGTCTTGGGGTTATCACCATATTATGATGTGTGACTGAATGCTTATCTTTTTTTAGGAAGTCCGTCTAATACTACAAAACTTTTAATTACTGTTAATTCTTATTTTTGTGCTTTTTTATATAACTTTTGTCACACCTTATTTTTGTGTTTTTTATATAGCTTTTGTGTTGTTTTTATTTGTTAAGTGCAATTGTTTGTTGGGGATGTTTTAAATATAAATGTCTTTTTTTTCCTTTTTATTCCGTGTAGGTAATACTGTTCGACGGGAATCAGTACCCCCTGCGGGAGAGCAATGGCGTCCGCTCGTACCTGCTGCCGAAGAACGTGTCGGTGCTGTTCCGCCTGCAGTCCTGGATGCAGTACCCGGCCGCCCACCTCCGCCAGTTCAATGAGGAGTGGGTAAGAGACATCTAACAATAAAAGGAATTTTATTTACATAAATTGCCCTCATATCATAACTTTCCTTATCCCTTTTTCACTCCAAAATTATTATATATAGTTATAGAAGAACACCTGCAACACTTTAAGTATTAAAGGTGTTCTTATAACATAAAATACACCTTCTTGATAACGATATATTTTTTGCCGCATAAAGGTGATCAGCTTTTTCTGCCCTACTAGTCCTTCCAGCCTTATGCGGATAATTATTTTTATTATTATCAATCATCTTCATTATCATCCTTTTTATGTACAAATGTGTCATTTTGATTGTTCAGACTTACCGTTACTCAAGGGTCAACTTACTGTCTATTTTAGTAGTATTTAGATACATTCTTGTCATACCAATATTTAAGTAAAACAATTTGTTATAAATAGATCGGGTGTCGCATGCCGCAACCAGGCAAGGCTCGGGTGGAGACGGGCTGCCGGGTGCGGTGCCTGCGCCGCGCTGTCTTCAACCTCTGTCAGTGCGCGCCGCACACGCTGCTGCCGGCGCCCGGCCAGCGCGTCTGCACGCCGGAGAACCTGCCCTGCCTGGTCAAACACCGCGGTAGGTCATACTGTGCCAGTGCGCGCCGCACACGCTTTAGCTTTATAACACCACACAGCTCAATGGATTCCCATTTTGTTTCATAATCGATTTCTTATCATTTTGACATCCCCATCAAGGAAATGACACAGTCCTCAATTAGTTTGAATCTTTCCTTTTCTTATTTTGTATTTCCTTAAGAAAATTGTTTCCAACATTGTTGCCAATTGAAATTATACATTTTAAATTAAGGAGGAGCGAACGTACGTTTAGGTTTTGATAAAATCATTTTTGCTTTAACTCCATGGACTCCAGGGTCATTCTGATCTTGAGATGATTCTTGTGTCAGAGATGCTGTCGTACTACTACCCCGGAGAGCAGTCTGCGGGCGGGCTGGCGGAGGAGGAGTCCGACTCGGTGGACTGCAGGCACTGCCGGCCCGACTGCGACCAGGTGCTGTACACCGCCGTGCTCGCATATGAAAACTTCAAGGAAAACAACGCAACCAAGTTCTTTACTAACAAGTACCTGTGAGTATTTTGTTATATATAGATAAAGAGCTTAATTAATAAAGAAACTCATCTTAATTATGTGTGTAATAAAAACAAAACCTCCCTCTCCTTTTTTTGATTAGGAATCCCCATTTTGAAAATGTATATAGCTTATATCACTGCCACAATTTTAACGAATCCAAAACCTTACATGCCAAAATCCGTCCACACTAAACGGAAAAGATATTTCATTATTTTTTTAAGCAGTCTTTGATTTAAAGACCCTCAAAAGGCTCCATAACGTATTGCTTGCAGCAAAGAGCTGAACCTCCTCAACACCAGCGTGATCCACATGAACTACGCGTCGGACGTACAGCGCCGGTACAAGGTCGAGACCACACATCGCTGGTTTGAAACGGCAGGTAAAAACAACATATATACAATGGCTACTAGAGGCCTGTATTTCCATCCCATTCCGCTCCCATCCTGTTCTACTCCTCTCCTAACTTCCTATCATTAATCCTCTCTTTATTCTCTCCTTCAAGCCGGCAAGGCATCTTCGACACTCTTATGTTACAGATGTTTATGGGCTGCGGTCAGTCACTTAACATCAGGTGAACCACATGCCCCGCTTGCCCGTTATAACATAAAAAAAAATACGACGGTTTATACTTTATACTCACTGTTTCTTAACTCGGTATAGAAGGACAGTATTGGACCGATTCGGAGGACCATCTTAAATACAACTAATTATACGATGGATCGCTTATCGTTAAATCAATAGAATGGCTACTGTTTTAAGACTGTTTACTATATCAGCATTTTTTTAGTTTGAATGGCACACACGGGTATAATGTATCTATAGAATAATCGTGTGTGGTAGTTTTTAATAGTAGAAAGGTTTTGATTGACTAATATAACTGACTAACTGAACATAATCTTTACGATTTGTGTATAATAAATTTAGAAATTTAGGTAATGCGATTATACATTAGTGAGAGATGAGGTCTACTTCGGAGCGAATAATAGCAGCCATCAGCCGAGTCAATATATCAGCGTTTGTGTGACATTTGCACAGCCCCACACAGACGCCCTGATAAAATTAATATGTATTTCTTTACTTCCTTGTATTGAATCTTACCGTTCTTCAAATTTGTTCTTGTGTATTGCGTAATTTGTAACTGTTATTTATGTATCTAGACTGTGTTTCGAAATAAATGTTTTTCTGTCTTTCTTCTCTTTCTAATTTGGATACACTTTTTTAATGTTTGTTAAATTTTGCAGCTATTGTCGGCACCCATTGGATATGCATCAGCGGGATGAGCCTGGTGAGCGCGTTCGAGCTGCTGTACAGCTGCACCTTCCGCTGGAGCCACCACCTGCGCCGGCGCAGGCGGCTGGTGGCCATGGCGCGCGGCCGAGAGATTATATAAACTAGTGGTCGCTATGTGTATGTATGTGTGTGTGTGAAATGCATGGTAGTGTGTGTAATGTTTTATTTATTGGTTTAATGTACTTTATGAGCATTAATATTGAAAAACATTAGTTCTGCACTTCTCCTACACATAAACAATAAGGATGCCAATTTTTATGATCCTGTATCAAACAATCTCTGTACAAAATTTAATCCATATCGGTCCAAAAGTTTCGGAGCCTATTCAATTTAAACAAACAAACAAATAAAAATCAAAGCTTTCCTCCTGTTTATATTAGTGAAGATTCTGTGTTTATTTTAATTCTAGTGTGTAAGTAACGTCATTTGTTGCTAATACTTGAAAGTTTGTGAATAAAATATTCATATATTTTATTCGTGATTTTATTAAAAAAAAATATCAAATATTTGTGTAGCTAAAGAGTCCTGTACGACAGAAATATACCTTCCTTGTGTCTAGTCATAAATCATAATTTTAGGTTATTTAAGTGGTTTTTACTTTTTCCAAATAAGCAAAAAATATTATTTTAGCATATTATTTTGATGACACTTACTACGTTAATGCAGGAAAATAGAAAACATAATAAATTTTAACTACGCACAAAATGCTGCATAACTTATTTTGCATCGCCAGATAACAAAAAATACTGACGTCACGATTTTTTCCACTAATCGATTAAAGTTTAATAATGATATAATCTGTATTATCAAATAAAAAATAATAGATTTTATTTAAATGATTTATTCAGTTGAACTCTACTCAAAGACGGTCAGGGTTACCTACATACATGGTACATGGATGAATTTGATTTGCGGTTACGGTCAATGATATTTGTGAGATAAGATTAATGAGCATTTTATATAATAGCTGACGTCATATAGTAAGCCAAGACACTTAAAAGAAAGGGTACTGATACACAAATCCAATTCGCGTCGGAAGACGTTTCTATCGAAAGTTGTATGAAACTTGTTCCGATTTTCGATACTTTCTGATCGGAGTAATTTGTGAATAGGGGCCTAGGTACTAAAACTTCTGCTTTAAAAACGCATGTGTGCAATAATTTTATCATATTAGTTACGTTTTGGAGCCAGACCCTCACAGTTATAACTTATAATACTTTTATTAATGGTTAGTGGCTTCACTATTATTTGACAAAGCGAAGCGAGGTCTCAGAGTCGAGATGGTCGGGCGATTGTATGTTTGTATGTAAGTATGAAGAACATTGTCCGATAACTTGAGGATTGTTTATCCGATCCTGATTAAATTTCATAGGCAAAAGAAATGGTCGAGTTCGAAGATGGGGAGGGAGATCACATTTGTTCGAGAATATAATCAGGATATAGTTATCCGATATTGATAAAATGTTGTACGCATATGTTGTACGTATAGATAAAAAAAATGTTAAGTAAAAGATTGAGCGAAATCGGTAGGAGGTAAAGAAGATGGGTGAAATAGGCGTCTTTCATATGAATAAAGAATGTAAAAAAATAATAAGAAATTTAGGTTAGATAAAAATTACTTATTAGTCTTGTAGGCTAGATTGTAATTAGCTTAAGGTACTATTCTAGACTTAGGACCTTATTTAAAAAAATATATATATGAATAAAGCCGAGTGTGATCATCAAATGAAAGTTCTAGATTTATACATTACAACGCGAGGTCTAGCTCAGAGCGAACCATTAGTACATGTTGTATTTACCTGTAAATGCTATAGTTTATAAGGAATTATATAAATCATATACATGTTAATATTGTAAACAAATGTTGATGAACTTATATAAATCCTAATTTTATCACTATTATACAATTCGTTAAATTTTATTCTCATATTGGACAATGACCCTGATTCTATAACCGCGACACGCGCAAGACGACATTGCAAAAAGTGCTGATGATGCAAGCCGAGTCAATATTTTCCGTATTATTTCATGTTATCATAACCGTGGATAAATCTCTAGGTAAAATAAACTAGGCTGTCTTTTATTTAACTGTCTTCGAAAACAACGTTATAATTTCAAGTTACCTCATTAATATTTATGATTGTTGAGCTAAAAATCTTTGGTATGTGAAAATTAAATAATTTTAAACGAATATAATACTGGTAACAGTATTTCTGTGGAAAATGACGTGTTTAACCGTTACCTATAGCACAGATAATATAATACTATACTAGTATAATACTAGCCTATAGTATTAAATTACAAATCTGTTGATAGGATTCACAAACGCCTGTTGTTTCGTGTTCTACTAACCAACTTAGAGACTGATTTTGGAAATTTATAAATTGCGTTATTTCACTGTACTTTTTACGTTTATACTTTTTTGAAAGTCATTAAAAATACTATGCTAAACATATAGTTAATTGTTAAACATAACTAAATACTATGTAATCCTAGATTATCTCTATATGCTCTTACTAGATGATGCTGCATGTAAAATCCTTTTAATATGTAAATATATATTAAGCCTTATAAAGTTGAAGTGTTTTTAATACACTTCAACTTCAATAACTTAGTTCTAAGTTAGATTTACCCTGATTTTCAAACCGCTTTTATCCATTAAAATAAAATAAAAATGACGAAAGTCGCTTATTTATTTACAAACCCATAACAAAGTGTACAACATGAAGGCTAGGTCAAGTGGACGGGGTCGTAGGGCACCTCAGGAGCTGGTGCCACGCTGGTGGTGCCGACCACATTGCTCGGAGCGTCGCCTATGATGGACGGAATTACCTGTAACCACATGAGTATAGTCAGAACAATAATAGACTAGAATAATTGATATTCGTTTTAAAATAAAAAATTTTCGTTATTTACCTTTGTATTTATTTTGACAAAGCGGAGTTTCATAATTGTAAAACGTTGAAGGACGTTATAATTATTGATACGCATACGTACATAACAGTGCGTAATCTGAACCAACCTCATTGGCGCATCAGCTAGCAACAAAGCAACAAATAATATAAAAATGCACAATCCCTGAATTTGTGTTCCGAGCGTCCTCACTAACTGCTGTAGGGCTTACAGGAGCCAGAAAAGCGATCAGTCGTGGATAAGCTGGGGAACAGAACGATAAGTAAACATACTCTACCCCAGTACCTGCCCTCCCAGCAGGAGCAGCACATTCCGCAGCGCTTCCAGCTCCATGGCGGTGGGCAGCGGCAGGCGCGCGGCCGCTCTGCTGTCGGGCCGCGCGCGCAACCGGGGCAGCCCGGCCCACTCTCGGTCAGCGTGTGGGACAGCTGAGGAACAGAGCGATAAGCAAACATACTCTACCCCAGTACCTGCCCTCCCAGCAGGAGCAGCACCTTCCGCAGCGCTTCCAGCTCCATGGCGGTGGGCAGCGGAAGGCGCGCGGCCGCTCTGCTGTCGGGCCGCGCGCGCACCCGGGGCAGCCCGGCCCACTCTCGGTCAGCGTCGTGGGACAGCTAGAGGGAAATATGACTAATTTTCTAAGGTCTCATCGTATAAGATTCACAAATTTGTAAGGCTTATCCTAGGAAAAATATGTTTACGTTGTAAAGGTTCTTTTTGGGATTTTATTCTTACATTTGTTTAGATACTCGTTAACGTTAATCGGAAAATATTGTTGACTTTGTGATGCTATTCGTTGGCAAAATATTACTCACTTTGTGAGGCTACTGGTTATCAAATATCATTCACTTTCTGAGGTTACTCGTTGGCAAAATATATTTTACTTTGTGAGGCTACTCGTTAACAAAATATTAGGCACTTCGTGTGGCTACTGATTACCAAATATTCCTAAATTTGTGAGGTTACCCGTTGGCAAAATATTATCCATTTCGTGTGACTACTGGTTAGCAAATATCACTCACTTTGTGAGGTTTACTCGTTGGCAAAATAGATTTTACTTGTAAGGCTACTTGATAAGAAAATATCACTCGCTTCGTGAGGCTACTGGTTGGCAAGTAGGTATTACTTACTTTGTGAGGATACTCGTTGGCAAGAGATAAGATTCGAAAAATAAATCACACTTACAGATAAGGTCTGGACAACCGTAAATCCGATAATAAACAGAAGTAAACATTTGTAAAAGCCTAACATTCTTGTATGAAATGGCTGGTTATAACTCAACCAGCCTTTATAACTCACGGAGACACGCGATCATATACATACAACACTATTTATATTGTATCTTTTAATAAAACATTCTGAAGATGTTTTGCAGCAGAATTACCCTCTGTCGACTCTCACGACACCTACGGGTAGAAATGGTGTGGCGACTACTACTATATTCTACTACGTATATAACCCGTCGTCACATGGGTAGCTAGATAAATACCTCTTTAATGATCTAAAATCCACTATTTTTTAACCGTATAAAAGCAAAACAATTTTTGCATGTGTTTCACTTAGATGATCGGCCCATGAACACCACCTACAATGCAGATCATTTCATTGATTAAACCTATAATAAGCAATGATTGTTATCGATTTTATATGATCGAGTAGAGTCAGTTCGTGGCACTATCTCGTTCGTACCCGCGGCTGCATACATCATTTCCTTATCAACGATAATTCCGTAAATCGTCCAATTTTGTACCGAAGCAATCGTGTTTAGTGCTGTGGACACGCTAACAGATTATATACTAACTATATTGCATACTCTTATATGTGTATAAAATGAATTGTAAATCATTTGGCCACAATTTTAAAGTCATACAGAGTGAAATATTGTATGGAATTCAGTGCTGCACAAAAATATTTCTGATTATCTTATCTATTTTATTTTTCTTATTTATTAAATTTATAACATACACTTTATTAAAACTGGTTATATTGATGTTTATAATTGGGAAACGGGGCTCGTCAACAAAAAACAAAATCCCTATTCTAAAACTATTTTAAGAATAGGTTTTGAACTCAAAAAAAGGCAAATCCGATTTGAAAAAAAGTTATAAGCTAATACTGAGCAATGTACGCTACGATGTACTCGATAACTTAAAAACACAACATGGAAATAAAAAGACATAGCCGATTTGGTGATTTAACATAATCTGCTGATCTATATTCCAACGCCATGGATATTATTGTCGCGCGCCGTGAAAACAAAAGAATCTGCTCTATTATAACTATGTAACACCGCTCTTTATGTACATTAATCGTATAACCCAAGTCAGATTACATTATTGTTATACGGAAGAACATCGCGTTATCCTGTTGCCCAATTTATATTCTAAACGCCATAACTTTAAACGATCATAATCTTATTCAAGCAGATCGTCAAAACAAAGGTAAGTGTCATATGCCGACCATGTAACATCGCTCTATATGTAAATATAACGTGTATAATACCATTTAGGATTACGCCTTTGTTGTTATCATTATGTATATAAAAAAACATTTCGTGTCTGTTTATTTGGACCTTTCAAACTTCGCAACAGAGTTTGATGATATTTATATTGTCATTAATATTATTGAAAATTATTCACTTATTGGTTGCCATAGAAGTTTTACATGATATAATTTGGACCCAAAACTAGAGCACCCTGTATTTTGAGGTCCACCTTCCAGAGATTCTTATTAATATAAAACAATTTGCAAGGAATTCTAATAACTATTTCATTACTTTTTGGAATTATATAAAATTGTAATTTAATCAAATAAATTATAAAAATGGTTAGATTTAGCAAATGTGTGTGTGAAATCAAAAATAATATTTAGTGTTACAAATAACGCAATAGCAAATATGCATGAAATTTATCAGGAAGATAGTCTATAATCCTGGAATAACATAGGATAATGCAGGTGAAGTCACACACAGAAGTAGGTTAATTTCAAATAAACGTTATGTTTTATTTACATAGATATAAAATGTTGCGAAAATGCTAAAGTATCGTATAAACATTGCGATGTATTTGATATTTTATTGATTTGATATTTAACTATGCAACACATACATTGTATATAACAATCTGTATTGCACTGAGGAAAGCCAGAGCGGTCGGTAGTTTGTTATGATTAGGAAGTACATCTCATATTGCCCAACGCGGCCTCGCGAGGCTTGTTGAGCATGAGGCTTGGAGAAGCGCGGTTCAATGCCAGCCGGGCTACTGACTCAGCAGGGCAGCGGAATTGTTTAGAAATTAATGCATTTTTAATGTCCAACACATTAATGCATTTTTTATCCGACTCCGACAGAGGGGTAATGTTTTCCAAGCGTATGTATGTGTGCATGTTTGTATGTGGATATTTTTGGCACGCGCTACAGTCGAAACGGCTGGACGGATTTTGATATTGAGGTTTTGTTGGATTCCATAGAATTGTAGACTGTATAAATTTGAAAAATGGCGCTTGCAAATTAAATAAAGAGGGGATTACGATTTTTTACTTCGATAATTCAGTCAGAATTTTTATAGAAAATTAATAAGTAATTATACTTGATATTTATCAATTAAGCTAATATTAAACAATGTTAAAGAAATATCAGAAAATGTCCAGTGGAAATATAATCATAAGCATGCAATTAATATTTAAATTATTCCCAATTATGCAGTAAACATTACCGTTTTAATTTTAAAATCGCTTGAACATTGTTAATGAAATATGTACATACATTATTCGGCTAAATGTAATTCGTGTAAAAGACCTATATATCATACTTTTGAACATATTGCGAGTAAATTAAAAATAGATGGTAATAAAGAAATATTTTCCATGAATTATAACGACATGGCATCGCGTGCACATCCATTATCGAAGATTTGACCTCATACGTCAGTTCGCGGACAATACACAGAACATGCTGAATTTTATATATACATATAATTACATGTATTGCTTCGACATTGAACTTTACGCTTCAATATTTTAGACGAAGTATCGAGAAAATATTTTAAAAATAACAAGACTCTTCATACAATAGATATTAGTTGTATTTTATACACATCTTCAATCATCTTTATAAGGTCAGAGTGATGGTTTTTATAGAATTAGTTACCTGTTGCAGTTACGTTTTAATAGTGTTGTGGAAATTTTATTGCTTCATGTCTATTGACCGTACATTATTATATAAATTATATGCAAACTTTTATTATTGCCATTTTTTATTATTGAAATTGGAGACTGAAATAGTTTCAGTTTGATTCCAAGCTTAAGCTTAGCATTTGATTAAAACAAACACCTTTTTAAAAAATGGCATGCCTCGTGGCATATCTGCCTTTCCCGGTGGATTTCCGGGATAAAAACTATCTTATCTCCTTTCTTGGGTTTCAAACAATATCTGTACAAAATTTCATCAAAATCTGTTTAGGCGTAAAAAAGAAACATACAGACAGAATTACTTTCGCACTTATAATGTTAGTAAGGATTAAGATATGAAGCTTAAGATATACCTTAGATATAAATATCCCATACACGGAGGTCAGGCAAAATGTAAATTATGTGTACATTCAATTGCATACTGTTGTTTCAGTAATTAGCCCCAAACATAGGCTAAAGACGAGAGACTAGATACAACAATTATAGTGTACACAACAATCCAACCCAACCTTCCGTGGGAACCTCCCACCCACAATTTCATAAGAGCTTGTCAGACTCTGCTTCTGGATAAGGCGTCACTGACATTTTCACTTAATTTACTGGATTCCCCATTAATAAGATGACTTTATGACGACCGTGAACGCCCTACGGCGCTTGCGAAACAAAATATCTGCCTAATAGAGGCCAACGCATGATACTATCGAGATTTTAGACTGATTTTTATCGAGTCTAAATGCTAACAGACTATTGTTTAAAACTGATTGTCTAAATGGAACATTAAAACAACTATGCCAGTGATAAAATCTTTTTTTTTTCTGTAAATTAGGTCAAGATCGAAATCCACAGATTTGATTAACATTCTCTATATAATTTTCAGTAGTTTGTACATTTGATAACAAATGAAATCCAATAGTATTTTGCTTTGGTCATGCTTCTATTCTAATGTTACTTGCCAATGTCAATGCCAAATGATGCGATGTTGGAACTTTGGACGCAAATTACTTTTTAACCGACTTTCAATTAAGGAGGAGTTTCTCAATTCTACCGTATTTTTTTATGTATGTTACCACATATATCCGGCATTTATGAACCGATTTGGAAAATTATTTTTGCATTCGAAAGAGTAGTGTCAGTGTGGTCCCATAGCAGTTTGTTTCGAGTCTAATCATCCATGTGGAAGATGTCCCAGGAAACTCCTCGAAAATATATCCTATATTAAACTCTAACTCTGAGACTTAATTGTAACTAGCTCTAATGTGATAACCCTTCACAGCTCACTGAACATGGAAAAAAATAATAACTTTTTTCAAAAAATAGAAACTACTTCCTCCTATTTTCTACTTTTTAGTTCGAGAAAGTTCTATTTTTAGCAAAAGGTTATTAACTTTATAGAACTTCTATTGATAACTCGAATGCAATGTCTGAAGGATTCAGAGAAACGTGCCTATTAATAATAATATAAATCTATATATTTTCCAGATTTATCATATAACAAAGATTACTCACAGTCTCACAGATAAGCTTAACACGATAAAACAAGATACAAGAAGAAATCCTTATTCAGCACACCAAGATTATGCAGACATACATACATAATGATTATAAGTTAATTGTACTATAAATCACCGACATCGATCAGCCTCACCGCATAATTAGCTAAACCGGTTTTATTCACGGAAATGCAACTGTTTAGAATCCTTCGTATAGCACAATTTGAATTCAATTAACATAATATAATCGTTTTGCGGAAGCGACTTGTTTGTTAATATTTCGCCTTGGGACATCTGCTTTTGTTTCTTTTTTATAAATTATTTGCGATGTTAGAATTAAGATGTTTTTAACCTTTACTTATATAGTAACCTTGGCGGATGCTGCCTTTTCCAAATGATAAGTTTGAAGGTAGCAAAGTTCTTATTTACATAGAATTTTAGAAAGCATGCAAGAATTCAAATATGAAAGTTATCTCTCTTCATTTGCCCTGATTAACAAACATTAATCACGATATAAATATTACATACAACCATGCTTTACCGTTTGTAATTTAATACATTAATAAAACTACCGTGGTAAAACCTGTAGAATACAAATGCAAATAGAAATATTCGTTGAGAACATTTTAATGGGTTTAAAAGTTTGTAAGGATCGCTATCGGAAGTATTGAGTATAGCTTATTATTGTTGCAACTGACCATTCATTATGGAGTCAACCATAGACATCTCTAACAAGGAACGGAAGCTCGAATTCAAGGCCACGTGCTTTACGTCGGTACTATACATTAGCAATGCACTTCGTAAACATGTTTAATCGTAAATCGTACTATGGCAACTGAGGGGCAGTTGCCATATATTCCTATAGTCCGATAGTAATGTTTAAAGGTGTCACCCGAAACGGTCTGAAAAAATAGTTAAAATATTGCAGCTTAGATTCAGATATTAACCCTCTTAATCTAGAAACATGTTTAAAAGGTCTCTCCCTTGAACTGTGACTGTGACTATTAGATTATAAAAGTAGAGGAAAATGTATTTGTGTTTGCAGACATGGGAAAAATAGGGCTCTTGACAAAATACTTTGATTTGATCGCTGTATTATGATGAGAATTTTTTTGTTGCGTCTCATATATTATGGTTTTGATTTTTTGGTTTGAAAAATTCAAGAACATCATTATTTCGGTAGATATACGTATCGTATAGTAATAGATTTTTAATGTGCAATTAAAAGTCGGTTTTATTTATCTCACACATTAACAATAAAACTGTAATCTGTCATCAGTCCACGGCAAACCTCCGGCGCTTCAGTCCGTTACTGGCCTAATAAGCGAATTCGTCCATTGTTGATCTGGTGTGAAGATCAAGGTTCGGCGTGTGCAGTGCGAGCAGTCGGCGATGTACGCGGCGCTGGTAGCGGTCGCGCTGCTCGGAGGCGCCGGCGCGTGGCTGCCCCCGCTGTCCGATACCCTGGCCTTCCTGGTACAGGCCGCCTCGCAGACCTGTGCGTTCCATTTCTGAATTTTAAATTATCTGTGGCTTGCGAATTACCTTTAGGTGGTTTTTTAAATTTGACAGTCCCAGTTCGAATCTTGTGATCTAAATTTAAAATTCGTTTATCGTTTTCAAAAAAAAAAAAATAGTGTTTTTGATAAAAATATTGAATTTACATTGCGATTCGTTTAATTGATTACATTAAAAATAATATATTGTATTAGTGAAAAAATGTGAAACATGTGTGATTTATGAATCGTGAAGAAATACAAAAGTGTAATATAAAATTTTGGTGATTAGTAAATATTGTAAGACAATGGTTGCGTTTAGGACTCTGTTTGTGGTTGTATTGTTGTCGGTGGCTGGCGCTGACACGTGGATATCCACCGCAGCTGACGACTTCATCAGGGGGATATCCAAATCCTGTGCGTTTCGGTTATAAAGTTGACATATTTCTTAGTTTTTTCTTGCATTTATTTGGAAATGATTTGGGTGAGGTGGCGCTTTCTAGCATGAAAAATCACCATAGATTAAAAAGGACAAGTTTCAAAGAATACATGACATAATATTATATACTTCGTTTATCTATTAGATATAAAGTAAACGTTGTGGTTTTGGAGATTACACCTCAGAATTAATTCAAAAACTGACTAAAGATATCAGCTGATCATCATGTTTTTCATCCTCCTATCAAAAAAATCTAAATTTCATACTAACATAGTATGGTTACTACAGAATACTCGTGTATTCTGTATCGTTCCAGTCAATAAATCATGTTTTAAATCCGTTATAAGCATACTCTTAAATCTTAAAGTTATTCGCGTTGAATCAAATATGGAATGAAATATTCTCGACTCCTTTCTTTAAATTATAAACGTAGAATTATATTTGTATGTTTATTTTGAATTTAAAATATAACTTGAGATTTAATATTTTTTGTCATTATTAATTTCAAAAATCTTTAAATATTAGGCGGAAAAAACTTGCGACCAAATTTTAACCCAGAAGATATTCTTTGGACTTAATGTATTTTTAATCACAGATTATTATCAATAGATTTTGATTGGCCATACAGTAATCGGTGTGCATACTAAATTGGGAATTGAATACATTTACAAAAACCTGGTTTTACGATTCAGACGGATAGAATAGAATAGAATAGAATAGAATAGAATATTATAAGTTTTCTGTAACAATGGTTTTTGATCCTTGGGCACACCTCATAGGCTGTTTGTAGTTCCCAAATAATTAATACACAACAACTCTTACTTATCTTAAATCTGTGGTGTGAGAATACTTCATAATAAGTCCTTTAAAACCAGTATAAATGTATTTTTCATTCTATGAATTGTCTTATGTTTAATGTTTTGTCGTCCCACGATGTTTTGTTGATTATCTTGAACTAGCTCAAGACCACAACTTCGTCTGGTACGGCTTTGCAAAGACATTTATATCATTGTAGATGTTTTTAACAATTAAATGCTAATTTCATTTAATTCAGCTCAGTTGTTTGCGTGTTAGATTATCTATTCGTTAACCTACACCTATATTCAGTATTTTTTAATATTACTGGATATTTAACACAACGCCATCTAGTCCAAAACTAAGCTAAGCTTGTGCTATAGAAATAAGATAACTGATAGATATACTTAAACATATTTTTTTTGTTAATACACACGTACTATAGATAATTAACCCAGACAGTAGAAAATTCGTCACATCATAATTTTCTACTCGTGCAATAGACTATTGCCGCATCCACTGCGCCTATCGGGTCGTCAAGTAGAAATGTAAATTCTGTCTAGAAGTTTACTAGTTTTTTTTTAACCTAAGTACTAGAACAGATTTATATTGACTGAGATCTTGAAATATTGTTCTAGTTTGAAATAAAACATAGCTACATTAGTGCAAGGGTAATGAAGAATGATTTAAAATGTTAATATTATAACCTTGTAGTTCACGGCTTGTATTAAATAACAAAGTTATGATGTATTTCTTATAATATTTTTTCATTAACGATGTTATGATTGTAAATGACTACAATTATGGTAATATTATAAAGAAAAACTTAATTATAGTAGAGATGATATATTTGAAGCTGATTGTGTAGTTAGGTGTTAGTCGGAATATTTAATGGCTATTGTGGGAAATATCAGTTTTTTTTATTCTTCGCGTTATTGTAAACTATCTCTTAACTTGACATTAAGCATTTATGAGAGGCTTGGATCCAGGAAAACTCTTCTTTTTAGACGTCTTACTGTTGTTTTGTTATTGAATTGAGTTGAGTTGAGTTGAGTTGAGTTGAGTTAAGTTGAGTTGAATTGAGTTGTGTAGGTCTTTAGCTCGTGAGTTAGGTTGCCAATTGCCATTGAAGCCCTTTATTATAGTTATAAACTTGATTTTATTTAATTTATCTATCATTCCTTACAGCTAAACAAACAATACATTAATGTCCTGTTAGACAGTTTCCTCTTTAAGGTCATAAATCAAGACTCCTAATTAATATCCTCACACAAACATTTTTTATACCCATCTATCTTCGTAACCTCTCATCGATTGCGCGAACCTTCGAACTTCTACCTTTTCATTTGTCTAAATTATTCGTCTATGAAATTTAATCAAGATCGGATTAACAATCCTCAAGTTATCTTCGGACAAAGTTTTTCATACTTACATACAATCGCCCGTTTATCTCGACTCGGAATCTTCGCTTCGCTGGGTCAATAAAAGATAGGATATAAAAATGTACATACAAAACCTTCCTGAAATGTGTTTTCGCTAATCGCAAGGCCTCAAAACCCACAAGAACGTAATTTCCTTAGAAATCTTTACTCTTCAATTGTCGAGCTTAATTGAATACTATTTATATTTGCGCTTTGACAATTATCGGGGAGGTGGTAATTACTATGCACTTACTATTGAAGGTTTTCAATGATATATCGCAAAAATGACGGTGCAAAATACATAACAAGTTTATGTCGTTAGATAACAAACAGTCTTCCTTATTTAACAAAAAAATTATAAAATTTCAACATTCCATTTAAATACATAATATTATGTTCTTTTTTACCGTCTAGTTCTTACAGAAATTTAAATAAAGTTCTCAAATACGGTGGTGATTATGTTTTTTCAACTATTATTTTAACCATTTGACCGAACATTAAACTACATTAACTTACATAATGATAAAATGTCATTTTATAGCAAAACTAACTACTAACAATTGCCTAAAAATTTTAATTTCTTTAACGAATTTCACCAAACAGCTTTTGTTCCCACTCTAGACTCCAATAGTAAAATGTATGTTTTATATCTTTCCAGGTGAAGCTTTGCCCCTAGAAGCGATAACGTTGGCCCAGATCATCCCGAACCTGAAGTTCGTGGAGTACACGGCAGCGGGCAAGAGGACGTATCCTCTCAACACGGCGCACCAGCAGGACTTCCCCGTCCCGCTGATCGTCTACATCCCGGGCTGGTGGAACACCCCCTCAGACGAGTCCTCCGACGCTCTGGTCAATGCCCTCCTAACAAGAAACCCCATCGTCCTCGTCCTGGACACTAGAGCTTCCTTCAGTCGCCTCTACCTCTCTTCTGCGGTACAAGTTAACGGCCTAGCACAACGGATATTTAGGTTCATCAGAAACCTGTACGTAAAGGGATATCCGATATCGCAGGTCCATCTCATGGGCTTCAGTTTAGGCGCTCACGTTGCGGGCATCACCGGGAAACTGGTTCAGAAGAAGTTGAACCAGGTAATACCGAGGATTACAGCGCTGGACCCGGCCAGGCCGTGCTTCCTGGCCCCCTCGAAGTTCAGGCTGAGGAAAGAAGACGCTGCATTCGTTTACGTGCTGCACACGAGCTCAGGGGTCATAGGATTGGAGGATCCGATTGGTCATATCGATGTGTACGCAAACGGCGTAACGTCAAGTCAGCCCGAGTGCAAGAACATGGCTATTCCCCTGGAATGTGACCACGCACAGGCGTGGAAACTATACTCAGCTTCTGTGACTAATACTTCCTTGTTAATTGGACAAAGATGTCTCAACTGGAAGGAGCTCAGGAGCAAAAAATGTAGCGGAGAAAAAGCTAATGTGGGGTACCACTGCAGCTCACAAACAAAAGGCTTATATATTTTTAGGACGCAGGTGGAAAAATCGAGAACATTTAAGGATAACGATTCATTTGATTTTTGGTCTTGGTTTCATAGATAACTAATAGGTTTTCATACGTAAACATAATTGAATTAAAAATAAGTAATGTAGGTACCTATTCATTATGCCATTTTCCTAAATAAAAAAACTAAATTGGTACAAACCAGCATAGTCCTTAATGTAGAATAAGTTGTGAGTGAAGTTATATATTTTTAGTATAGTTAATCATCGATTAAGTAATTAGTTTTTGTCAACGGAAATGTGTCATCTAATTGTGGTACGTGACAATCATTAAATTAGTAAAATAACTGTTATTTTACTGTTAATATCGATAAGTGTAATTCGATCTTCTAACCACGTTTCGTAAGATGTGCTCCGATTACTAAAATATAGCATCAGTGTCTAATAAGAAATGTAATGTGATAAAAATTGACATAATTTAAGTGATATGTAGTTTTGGAGTAATTTACAAAAGCCATTTCTACTTTATTAGCAAAAAGTAATTATAAAATGATAACATAAAAGGGGCTTGAATATAAGTGTGGTGCTACAAAAAAATCACAATTTAAAAATTTTCTACTGTTTGCAACTACCTTTAAGCTTAATTTTAGGATAATGGTGTGTGAATTGTGGCTGTGATACGCATATTTGTCTCAATATAATTTTAAAAAAACATGTACATAAAAATTAATAAAATAAATAAATATTTATAAAATATAAAATATAATTTTTGTAGAGTTTAATTACTCACACGGCTATTTGTCGAGAGCTGGGACCATTTTTTGGATTCATCTGGATTATTTTTTATCTATTCTTTAAACTACAACATTTTAAAAATTTAAGTTGCCTCAAAAATATTGTTTATATAAAAAAATAATATTGTTATACAATTCCATGTCGGGGTATAATAGGGAGGCTTCAAACATCTTCCCCGAAAAAGGGTCCTAGCTTTCGGAATCTGTATGATATGATTTGGTAAGGAGTGTTGAATAATAAGCGCCATCTATTGCTCAATAGTTCAACTACAATGCTACGTACATTGTAGTCTATCTGCCTTATACATGAAGTAATATTTAATTAGTTTCATTAATACAGTGTAGATAGGAACATAATAAATAACATTACGTTTTATATATGCATAATCTTATATTGTTAATTCCGGTATTTTTTAATTTTTAACATATTTTTGCAAGATGAATACTTTGAAATTTAAATTTTAATAATGTGCCGTACAAAATAAATTATTTTGGAAGTGTGTTTCTCATTATTTCTAACCTAAGTTTCTAGTTTCTGCCTTTCCCTATATTATTATAAGCACAGATAATATAATGTTATAAGCTAAGCTCATAAACTTAAATATTATATTATTGGAGTTACATACAATTATCTGGATCATTACACACCTTGACTGGGGTGCAAATATTGACTTTTTATAATAATTTAATTTATAAAATTTTTATTTATAAATGTCAAGTTAAATAAAAGTTCAAACAAATATGATAGGCCAAGAGAGTATGTTATTTATTTGATTTTTTTCTCAAGTTTGGCGTTGACATACGCCAATCAAAAAAGCTAATGTTATTCACATTTTTTTTTAAATTTTCTAACTTTAATATTATGAGTTTTTTCCTCCATTATCGGTGGCATTTTAAAATTCCAATAATATATTATTTTGTGAGGATTTCAATATAAGCGCTATCTGTGATTGAATACTTACACAACGATCTAAAGAGTGTCCGTGGTTATATGAAGTAATGTTTCATTAGTTTCATCAATACCGTGTAGATGGCACTATAGATAAAACCCTTCTGTTTAAATCTATACTAACATAGATGGACCAATACAGAGGAAAGATTTGATTTTTGTTCGTTTGTTTGTTTGAAACCCGAGGAAGGACATAGGATAGCTTTTACCTCGAAAATATTATGGGAACCGGGGGATGGTGGAAGATTTGATTTTTTGTTAGTTTGTTTGTTTGAATTGAATAGGCTTCAAAACTACTGGACCGAATTGGATAGAAATAGAGATTGTTTGAAACCCAAGAAAGGACATAGCTTTTACCTCGAAAATACTATGGGAAAAGGGGGTGGTGGAATTTATTTATTTATTTATTACGCGGGTTAAACCGTAAGCAATCTGTTAATCTTTCATTATGAACACATTTTTGCGAAATTTATAGTTCGATTCAAGTTGTTTTAATGTACAAAAAAAAAATAATCTTACGTATAAACTGAAATCTATAATCGTGACTTTATAATTCACCAGCAAGTATACCTTGTACGCCTTGAAAGAGGGTTTAATCCTTCATTTCAGATGAATAGATTAAAAATAAACAGCTCCATTTCAAATGAGTTCAAGAGATAAACGCTTTTAAAGCCTCTCCTTCTAAAATCCTCAAACTTCAAAATTTTGTAGTCCACGCAAGCGAAATCGCGGCGGGAAGCTAGTTTAAAAGCAAACGTCCAGAAACAGAAATATCAGTATTTAATATGAAATGGCATCGATACAGCCTGCGGTCACCATTAGCGACCGCCGTTATTGATTGTCACAAACAGGCCACGATTATCGTGTATATTCGTTTGTCATTAGCTATTATTATTATTTTCTTCGTGAAATTTCTTTCATCTCGGTTCAGGGCCGGTATGCATATCTATGACGAGCCGTAGCCATGAAGATAGATATGTTGCTGGAAATTATTAATTATATGTTTGTGAGCGATTCCCCTCCCGTGTCTGTTTTTAAAAATTTGCGAACTAATCTACATGTGTTTAAAATAACGGCTTTTTGCATATTTATAAATGTGTACGGTGGTAGATCTAGTGACTTTAGTGACTGATGCAACTGTTTCGGAATAACTCCTGTTGTTGAAAGGACTATAGGAACTATAACTACATTTTTGAGCTGCCACATTCGTGTGATCTCCTCTTTAAGTTCTAAATATTTGGCTAACTTTTCTGTAATTGTACTCTGGATATTGTGTGTATTTGGGATTGCGACGTCAATTAATTTTGCGGTTTTATTAATTTTATCTATTAATGTAATATCCGGCCTATTGTAGTGAACTGTTTTGTCTGTAGTCTGAAGTATTCCTCTGTCATAATATAATTTAAACGCATGATTTTCTAGAATAGTTTCAGGTGTGTATTATTATTATATGTTGTAATTGGTTATGTTTGTATACGTTGTTATTAGATATGTCATTCCAATGTTACGGAAAATACAATTGGATTTGTGCTATTTATTTCACACAGAGAAATGTAAATGATTCTTAAAGCGCCTCGATAGTTACCGATTTGTAAAATAAAGTATAAACAATTTGACTTTGAGAGTGGGCGCGGGTCGTGACGGGAGTATGGCGGGTTATTATTTGCATGCATGAATGAATGAATGAATGAATAAATGAATGAATAAACACTTTATTTTATGCACCAGTAGTACTTAATAATATTAGAAACAATAACTTAAAACTATACATAAAAAGGGCGGCCTTATCGCTAACGAGCGATCTCTTCGAGGTAACCCGTGGTTAGAGAAAGACAGAAATCTCGAATATAGAGAAGGTAAAGTGGGTGCACAACACAGAGTATAGTATAGACTATAGATATAAATATTATTAAAAATATACTAAAAATTAAACTGCACATGCAAGAATGTATATTGAAGACGTACATCTAATCAAACATCTACATATTCAATAAATTGAACATTAATGGCTTTATGCGTTATGTAATTTTGTAAAAAAATGTAGAAATTGCTTATAATATAAATGTTACTGTACATACTAACATTAAAAATTTATAGCTTTCAATGATTTTCATTTCTAAATGTTTTTTGATTTTAAAGCCAAGTTGCTGTTAAATATCCCGTAACTAAAATCTTGCTGCCAAGTTCTCTCTCATTAATGTGAGACACGTGGCGATTCACAATAATTTTAATGATGAATCTCAAAAGGAATAGACGAAAAGAAATATTAAATTGAGTGTGCATGCTACAAAGCGTATATTGAAATAGTCTTAATATTTAATTATATACTAGCTTCGCTCGCGCGAAAGATTGATCTAGTAGCCTCTCTATATCTATACTAATAATTTAATAAGTAAAGATTTGTTTGTTTATACATATTGAATAGGCTAAGACACTAAAGGAATGGATGATATTTTGTGTAAAGATTCTTTGAAACTCCAAGGAATGTAATAGGCCAGTTTTTATTCCGAAAATCATATGGGAACGGAATATAAACGCTGTTAAAACCGCGAAGCTTAGCTAGTGTATAATTAATATTTGAAATTTCATCAAGATCCTAGTAGTAGTTGCAACGTGATAGACAAAAATATACAAACTTAAATATTAAGTGAGATAAGATAGTACCCCGAAGAAATTTTCGAAGGCATTTTTTGTAATACAATAGCAAAAAAATAATGAGGTATAAGCGATGAATTGGATACTGCTGTGAAACGCAAACCACAAAGGATGCAGGGAAGGTTTGTAGTGTACCCGCGCTCAATAGACAATACGCCAGACGCTCGAGCGATTAGGCGCTCTACTCAAATATATAAAGCCTTCTACAACGTTGCGACTACAATGGCATATTTTATTGTTTAAATGATGATGATGTAATTTGTTACTCTTTCACCCAGAAACTACTGAACCGATTGTGATGAAACTTGGTATTCATATAGGTAAGGATTTAGGATAATTTAAAGGCTACTTTGAATCCCGGAATTCCTATGGGATCAGTTACATACGCGAGTGAAACCACTGGGCGTGGCTAATAGTACATATTTGTAAGGGAATCATTTGTTTATGGATTTATTATGATTAATTAATAATTTTAATTCATAAAACATAATATAAGTTCTTGCAAAGTGCATTAAAAAGGGGTACAATTCTCGTAACTAAATAATTGTTTAAGTAGTGCGAATTTTAGGAGAGATGCTAATTTATTTATTTAATTCAGAGAACAACTATCCACATTTTAAATATACATTTATTAGCCATAGTCACCTGATCCTTTAGTCAAAGTCCCTCAAGTACTCTTCGAAGCAAGGAAGCTTTCTACGCTAAATCGCGGGCATTTTAAAATATAATAAAACCGTTTAGGTAACATTCATCTAACAAGTCACATCATAAGGCACTTTTCATATAAAGTCTTGATTGCGATTTGCGACCAGTCGCAAAGTCGTCCGTGTGGTCCCGCGTGTCGCAGGCCTGACGCAGGACGTGCGCTCGACAGCAGATTAATGGCCCGGGTTTGGGGCGGGGACACTCTGCGTGTAAAGTCTTGATTGCGACCAGTCGTATAGTCGTCCCTGTGTGGTCCCGCGTGTCGCAGGCCTGACGCAGGACGTGCGCTCGACAGCAGATTAATGGCCAGGCTCGGGGCGGG
>LQNK01001714.1:231204-279548 GCA_001586405.1 Phoebis sennae | reverse complement strand
TGCGGTTCACCTGATGTTAAGTGACTGACCGCAGTCCATGAACACCTACAACAGCAAAGTGTCGCAGATACCTTACTAGTTTGAAAGAAAGCGAGGGGATAGGGAGAGGATTAATAGTGGGAAATTGGAAGAGGAGTATAACAGGATGAAATTTCTTCTTTTATGGACACTTTTGGTGTTCATGGACTGTAATAGTCGCTTAAGTGAACCACAATGTCTTTAGCGTATTTCTGATATATAAAAAAAATACTAGAAAAAGTAACAATTTCTTACTAACTCATCCATGGGAACGATTGCATCGTTTATTGATTGATTTTCGTTTGCGGACAATTAACGTAGAACAGGAAGTTTGAAAAACTTTTTAGAACTCAACCGATGATAATCCATTCGTCACACAACAACAACATTTTTTATAATATCCAATAAATAGATGCAAAATTCTCACGGTTTTACTTAAAGCTCATTCACTACATATATTTTTCTTTGTAATATTATATTGCAAAGTATATTTTTTAATATTTTAATCAGACTTTTGTATTTTTTGTAGAATGTATTGATATACGGACACAACAGTCCATGAGATAACAAAGCGATATGGGTGGAGAAAAAATAAATTGGCATAGTAAAGGCGGCCGCTTTGATGTTCCGCCACTTAGCTGTCGTGCACATAACCATAGGCAGATGTTATTGCTTTAGCGTTAGGTTTTAAGCCGGAGTATTTGGAGTGCCCATATTTTTAATTTGATCTCTTGCCACTTAGGTCGGGCATATAACCATATTAAGATTGCAGATGTTATTCTTTGATATTCGGTTGCAAGCCGTTGCCGGCTGTTTGCAGTGAATATATTTTTAATTTGATATTTCGCCAATTAACTGTGATACGAACCATCTAAAGCTCGCAGATGTCATTAATGGCCGATTTCAATATTCTATCTATCCCTTGTTTTGCTTGTCAAGCATATCTATTATATTTGCACTTGGTTTGATTCCAATACGCTGTCGACGGATAGGCTTCGTTATGACTTTTGATAATCAAATGTCATGTAATCTGAGATTACAATCTATCCATAATCTTTAATACATTATTGAAAACGGCCGTAATAGTGTAGGTTTTAAGCCGTAGCCGGGGCATTTGCGAGACTTTTAATGTAAGACTCTCGATATTAAGCGACAAATGTAGACTAAAAGCATCTACAGTAATAAGATTGAGTACAGATATTGTAGGCTAATTTAATTAGGATATCCGCGATCTTATTACTGTTGTTAATGAATTTCTCTGTTTGACTATGAATCTATTACATATCTGGTTTATAAGCTATTTGTCTACCAAACTTTAAATTGTAAAGAATTGAAATTGAAGTAAAAAAAGATTAATACGTTTATTTTGCACACACTTTCTTGAAAATAAATCATACAAATTCACGACGATCATCTCCACTATCTACTATCACTAGTTCTTAGACCTCTGCTGGAGACAAACGCAGTCATAAACCGATGGATCATTATCAAAAAACCAATACAATAATACTCGTATTCAATATGAAACGAAACATTCCCTTAATACGATACTATTTGATGCCAGTCGGACGTCTTAGCACGCCTTTCCATCGTTTCCCATACTAATGCTTCTCGTTTGATGTTTAAAGCATTTGAATGGAACAAAACTGATCGTTCATACACGTCACAATCCTGCCTCTAAAGTGTATTGAAAGGAAATGTAGTGGTATTGAAGGGCGAGGCGCGGGCTCCGCGCTGACGATGATAAATGATACAACACAGGGCCGCATTTACATATACAAGAGCCCTTATGATGCAATACTTCAAGGCCTGTAGAATATATAGGAATGAATGTAGAATATATATATGGTTGCCTAGCAGAGATCGCTGTCATCGATAAGGTCGCCCTTTGTACATAGTTATAAGTATTGTTAACTGTAGAAATTTATATGTATGGTGTACAATTACAATTTTTTCATTCATTCATTCAATATAATTTTATGCCATATACTAGATGAGCTCCGGGATGTTACCCGCGTTCTTTATCTCGTTCCCGTAGAATTTTCGGGATAAAAACTATCCTATGTCATTCCTGGGGTTTCAAAGAATCTATGAACAAAGCTGCATACAAATCGGTCCTGTACTTTTCGAGCCTATTCAATACACACAAATAAACAAATTACTCAGATCATTACAAATTACTCTTTATAATGTTAGTATAGATTTAGGAAGTAGGGCAACCACTGATGATGGTTACGATAAAAATGCCTGGTGTTTGCTTGAGGAATATTGTTCAATTAGTCGATTGATGCTTAAATTTGAGATATAAATATCATTATGTCCTTTTCTTTCTTCGTAATGTTTTTTCTAATAATACATAAGATTAACAAGCCCATACACGAAGCCACACTACAAATTGTAAATGTGGGTCTTTTGTTTCTTCTAGTAATGTATAGCAAAATGTGAAAGTTTTTTTTTCATTCATAATATTGGTAGGATATAAGTAATAAATAAGGGCCCTGTGTTTTCATGTAAAGCCGGAACTGCCGCGCCCTTATCAGCTTGCTTTACGAACCACTTCACGACGTAACGCGTCGGAAACGTGGATCTATGGATATTGATGACCAGGCACCTATATTGTGTACAAAGGACGTAATATCGCTCCCATTCACCCAACGTCTGAAGATATAAATTGGCTTTGACACCATTCCATGTCCATTTTGTTATTCGATGTAATGTATCGATGTAAATGTCGTTCAATCACTTAATATTTTAATTGTTCCATATCTATGGGAGTTGCTTTTGGTAAAAGTATTAGAAAGTGTAGGTAATGAAACCACATAGAAGGATGAAATGTATTACCGTTGTTGGATATAATCGAATACCATTTTAAGGCTGAAATGTAAGTGTAATATATAAATATTCAGGGGCATGTTACACAACTCCATCTAGTCCTAAACTAAGCAAAGCTTGTACTATAGTGACTAGATAACTGATAGATATATTTACCTTAACGTACAAGCATACCTTTTTTGTAAATACATTCATTTTGTAGATAATAAACACGCAAACAGTAGAAAATTGCAATGTTCATCACAATAATTTTCTACTCGTGGTGATCGAACCATTGATCGACCATTGCCACATCTACTACGCCAATCGGGTAGAAAATGAAATAAAATAAAAAAACCGTTTTCAAATAATTGTGACTTCTGAGCCACCGACCGAATTTGAAAGGAAAAAACTTCTGAAAGAACATCAAAGTTGTTCAAATTTTGCCGACTAATTATAGATTGTAAAATTTTAACAGCCCGTTAAATCTAGTAGGTCCATGCGCTGGGGTGCGTTGTTTATATTTTTTCATCCATTTAACAATTGTGACATTTGGGTGCGGCTGGTAATTGCCGGCCCCTTTGGGACCAAGGGGTGTTTGGGACTGTAGATAAGGAGATTTGGACTGGCGCTTGAAGGCGGTAACTTGTTTTATCTTTGGAGAACGGGTATTTACCGTTGTAGGAAACTTCTTAATGGTGATAACGTTATTGTAAAAAACGTTACTTTCTTTCTTTCCTTTACATATTATTGCACATTTTGATATTGTTTTTAAGGAAAACTAGCGGACCAGACAGACTTCGTTTTGTCAAAAAGATTTGTAATGTAGCAGTTTTTTGTTCTTACCTATTTTATGCTTGAGAAACAGTTCACTTTATTCAAAAGTAATAAAGCTCAAATTGACTCTACGTTTTAGTTAGAAAACGTTTGTATGGAAAAAGAAAACAGCTGGTTTTAGAGTTTTTTCGGCAATTATTCGAATTTTTCTCGCCGTAAAAGCCATCCTTGAACTTCAAAGAACATTTCCAAAAAAATAGCCAGTGGTTGTTGAGTTATGCGCTTACCAACATATTTTACGATTTATTTTTATATTATAGAATAAAGACGAATACCAAAATAATAGTTTTCAGTAAAAGTTACAAAAACATTACGATAAAAAAAAAACCATCGCTAAACAGCGCAATCTTCAAAACAATAGAACCCTCAAGCTCAATTTATTTGTCTTCATCGTATCGAGAGAGCGATCAGAACGGTTCGTGCCCAGACAGCCTAAACGACGTCACACAAAGCACTGACTCAATTATATTTTGAAGCACGTTTCAGCATTTGAAATTTCACATCACAGTTGCGCGACTCACTCCAAATTATATTAAACGACTTTTACGACCCTATCGAGGGATCCCTTATTTTTTTAAGGGCGAAGAAGTGCTTCTCTATAACTTGAATATATTTGAGAGGCCTCCAGCCTTTATTAGTTATTGATTTTGTGGAGTGTCCCACGATTCGATTTAATTGAATGATGGCGGCCACGGCTGTTGTTTTTGTAGTACTATTTTAATTGTATTACATGAGGGGGCGATGATGTTTATTTTTCATTACTGTATGTATCGTATAACTATATAATTAATATAGAGACTAACATTTTCGTAACGTCAAAAATGCGATTTTATCTAATAAATATTTGAAAATAAAATTAGTTAAAAACGATGAGAACATAGATTAAAGTAATTTTCTGAAACCGTCGGTGTAATTTAATGCAATTTGTTTCACGTGAATTGCAACGAGTATTATCAGCGCAATATAGCTGACTCTCAGTCGATTAAGACTGTGATGCAGTTACCAATGAGTCTAGAACTATTAGTATTAAGATACAAATTTGTATAGGTATGATTTATGACTTCTAACTGAACACTCAATGTTAATTTACATTATTATGTGGTTTATTGTTGAAATGTAAACTGTTTATTGATCGGCTTTCATAACAACATTGTATTTTTTATCCCAGCACAAATGGACTTACTATATTATAAATTTTTATTTTTTATACTTTCCTTTTATCTGTTAGTAGAAAATAACATTTGTTATATTCATATAAAAGTCATCAGACACAAATTATATTCAAGAAGGCAAAAAGATACAAATTACACTCAATTTTCGGAAAACTGTAACTCAAAGTACCGAAGAACGCGAAACTCATGAATTTGCAATAATTCCAAGAATTTCGGGAAACACCGGGACACTTGAGTTGAGCGGCACTTTACTCTCTTTGGTCCTTTCAACTTCAAACAATTTTTAATTGATTTATTTTACTGAATACTGGAGAATTTTAAAATGAAGCTCTAGTTTTACTTGATATTTAGATTTATGGAATTAATTTTACCAGTTACAATACTTGAGTACTTTGATGTACAATAATTAAAATATCGTTTTATAACTACTATACTACTATAAATTGTATTAAAGTAAGTGTAACATAACACAATAAAAATTAAAATAGCTACGGCCGAGTTCCTTATGCTGTGCCAAAGAATAATAACTCTTATTTTATACATCAACATTTGCAACATATCTTAGTATTCTTTTGACAAGAGTTAATATAGGGCTATTTTTGGGGAGGTGTTCGAGCTAAAAACTTGTCCTTTACCTCTGCTATTATACCCCGACATGGAATTGTAGTCCTGGCTAATTATTTCCGGGGATGGCTCCTCACCAGCCAGGTCTGCAGTTCCATGTCACTGAATATAATTGGAGAGTTTCAGACGTGCCCTTTTCTCCGCCAAACCTTTACCAACCTTTAGTTATTGCTTGAGTAACATTTTACTCACATTTCGTCTTTGTGAAAGGGCGTAATATTGTGTCTATAACTGCCTTCATACAATATAGGTATCGTAAAAATGGTAACAAAAAGTTATGATATAACTACACCAATAAAACTTTCAGTTTAGTATCTAATTTTAAATCTATGACTAGGCAATTTTTACCATGAAATTTGGAAAATGTCTTTGAATTTATCAATAAAACAATATCATGAATAAGCTGCAATGTGCAGTTTAATATCTATACATATATACATATAATAAAATCGTAGACAAGCCGTGTCTGTACATTTAATATTTTCAAGAAAAAATTAGTGTTTCGTGTTTCATGTATGATTCTAAACTGAAAACAATGATTTTTAGAATTTTTGTCTGTTTGTCTGTTTGTCTGTTTCTCTGTTTGTCGGGCGTTTGTACGCAGTGAACTTCGAAACGGCTTAACCGATTTAAATACGGTTTTCGATTATGTATTACGGCTAGCCCCCCGGAGGTTTTAGTGTTTATTTCATTCAAATCGGTTAATAAATAAAAAAGATATGAGGGTTCAAAGTGATCCATCAAAGTGTTATTTAAAGCACTTTTTATTGATAAATGTAGCCTTCTCTTGATCTCGAAAGTAGATTACGATCATGGCGGCTAATCACAACAAAGAATAACCAACATGCAGAAGATATTATTTGCGTCTATAAGCAAATATGTGTAAATCCATGGAAACATCAACTCTTTTATTCTGAGAGTACACGACAGATTTCCAAAATGTCAATATTTTGCAAAAAAATAAAAAAATAATTATTAGAATTATATTTAATGTAGGATATACCTCGAACTTAAACCTTTACGAGATATATTTTTACAAACGTACGTTTCTAAATCTTAAAAATTGTCATACCACCTCTACTTCGAAAATCCACATAGTACAGATGTTATGTCCTATGGTTGTAGGTGAGCATTAAATAAAAGATTCAAATATCAGTAAGTAGGCACACAGCTCAACGGATACGTCTGCACGCCACAGATGACAGGTTTGAAGTGTCAGAAGTGACACTAGCGCCCCACTGGTCTGTGTGCTTACATTTATTATATATCGTGAACACCACAACAGAAATTTGAAGTCCACGCGGGCGAAGCCGCGGGCGGAAAGCTAGTATTCAATAAATTGTTCTTGATTAAACGTAAAAACAAGTGATATAATTTTTGTTATAGTTCAACGCTCAAAATTCTAAGTATTCGTATAAACTTTAAAATAAATACCCAAAACGTTACATTCGTTGTTTGAACTTCAAAAGTCGTTAAAACAAATATTTTAAAATCTCTGGAACCTTAAATAGAAAGTATACAAAAATATATTTCTTTAAAACAATTGTTGGAACATATTGTTTAGCTAACAATGCTGTTATTATGGGAACCTCGTAATTTGCCTGTAATTACCCAGATAACGTGTGATTACGGTAATACATGTGGTTACAGGTCCCTGGCACCCGCCGGTGAGGGGCATTGTTTGAGATTATACTTTTAATTTTACGTGTCCATATCATGTGATTCATTTGGGATAAGTATAACATACAATGCTATTTAAAAATCTGTTCAGTGAATTTCAATAAAATCCAACATTAATTTTATTGAAATTCACTGAACAGATACAATTTGGAAAAATATAAAAAAACAAGTCTTAATGAAAAAATAAATTTAGAGAAAATAATTTTTTTTTAATTATTTTTTTTTCACTTTTCATTTAATTATGATATGAATTTTAATCAGTTTAGAAAAATAAAACCCTAACTTGAATTTTTTATCAATTTTATTTACCCTTTCAATACCTATCGTAAACTTGACACATTCAAAATTGCTCTCATTTAATAAGAGGCGTTATAAAAGTTCTATATTTATAACTATTTACATATACATATAAAAATTTAAAGTTCGCAGGCAATCGATCATCGCCTGCAGCGAGTTTCGGGATGGGATGGGAAATCTCGTGGGATTCAATCGCTGGTAAGATTGGTTGCGATGTAATAAAGTTGTGGGCTCGATAATGGTGTGGGCCATGGGGTTCCCTTGTGATTGAGACTTTGATTCCAATTGAAAGGCAAATAGATAAATGTTTGAAGAAGGATATTATTTCAGATTTGGTTTTGATTTTAGGGTCGAAGAGAATTTGCCATGATTTTTAAAATTTTCTGAGATCATTTAGTTCAATAAAAACAATAATAAGACGTTACCAACAATCCTACTAATATTATAAATACGAAAGTTTGTAAGGATATGTAAATGTATGTATGTTTGTTACTCTTTCTCGTAAAAATTACTGAAAGAATTATGATGAAACTTGGTATATATAGGCAAGGGTTCAGAATAACGTACTCGTACAGTTTACTTTTAATCCAGGAGTTGCCATTGGAACAGAAAATACGTGGGCTGAAACCGCGGGCGAGACTAGTTCTTTGTATTAAATAAAAATGAATTTTCAGCTTATCTGCCTTTTAACTAATTTAGTTCCAAGCTCCAAATTCTTCAAAAATATCAAATTTTCGAAAGTATATAAGGTATTTTTTCCAACAGCACACGTAATTGAATACAAGTTTATCCAATAAATCCGATTAAATACACAAGGTTATCATACCTACAAAGCAACGTTGTGACTAATGTACTAATCTCTTGCAATGTAATTTATGTCCAGCCCTCATACATTGCAAACGTTTATAAATCTATACATTACATTAAATACTTCACAATAAACGTTCGATCAACGTTTAAAAGCTCTTAGCTATCATATAAAAGCCAGTGACGAAGCGAATTGAGTCAGAATCTGTCGAATATCTTTCGATAGAGAGCAAATGGGACCTTTTGTCGGTGCGGCCCCTCAGAACTTATTTAGTGAAGGAAATGGTGTTCACAATTCATTGGTACTTGTATTTCTTTTGTAATGGCATCATAGTCACTTAATTTCATAGGCAAATGATTTTTTTCATTCAACAAAGGTGTCTTCTCTGTGAGAAATTGTCTTTTTTGGTATGGGAATCATTTTGATATCTATATTATTGTTTCTGCAAAAAAAGTTGTAGAAAAATAATTCGAAATGAGGTTTGAATTTTGAATATTTTAACTTACTACCTTTTCACCCGCGTAACCCGTGTCAACACCGGTATTAAAAGTATATCATGTTATTATGAACCTTCACCGTGATGAAACGGGAAACTTATAGTTTTTGCGTGAAACACTAACAAACATACATCCTCACAATCTTTCGCATTTATAATATAAGTAGGATTGGATTTTTTTCTTAGTTGCTTATTTATAAATGCTGAATTGTTCCTTACAATTGAATGAGAGTATATCTTCTCTTATTTGTATTTTCTTTAAAGATAAAAGTTCGTCATAAAGTGGGGTTGTCTCAATTCCACACAACTGTACAATGTAACCCAATGTCGCCGATTTCAGAGTAGTCACCAAAGTACATCACACAATTCACAACCTTATCTCAAAAGCTTAAAGCTTATTATTTTCTGAACTTTTATTGTTGACCGTACATTTAACATGACGAGGGCAGGTCTGTATTTAAACACCTACAATTAACATAAACCATTTCTAAACACTTGTAAAGGGGTCCACGTCCACAATTAAAGGATTTTAAACCATATTCCAGTGTATTAAAGTTCAATTTTAGTCATGTAGCTTAATACAATTGTCTTCACGTTTCCTCCATTATACGCAATGAAGATAATTTTTCGGAGATAGCTTCGTCTAAAAAACAGTATTTATTTTAGAGACAGGGCTGACACTGTAATGTTTATGTAGTATGTGTGTGTGTGTTTATTACCGTGACAGACGTGACACTATAACGCTGGGATACTGCGCTGTTATTTTAATGAATTCTGAAGGAGGAACGACCTATAAGTACGTTTCAGTATTATTTTTATTTGTTTACGACAAAACTGAATTTGATTTGAAAGAAAGAAATTATTTCGAAGAACATATAATGAATTGTAAATTTCAACACTATGACGAAAATGGTTGGTGCACTGCGTTCTTGGAAAAAGGTTTGGCTCAGCATAAGTTGTGGTCATGCAATCCCAATTCCCAACACTGATTTTCTGCCTAAACCTAAAGAGGGAATTTAATAAGCCGAAACAAATAAAAGGAATAAACGATTACATATTACAACAAATATGTGTTCAGTAATAACTTTTTTCAAAGCTGGTGCTTTTACTTGCTATATAATTCGAAAGGCCTAATTATTACATCCAAATCTATGTTAATAATACAAAGTTGAGCGAAGTCACGCTAACAGCTATATTGTGATTAATATACAGAAATAATATCTTTTGTTGTAAGTCAGTAGATGACAATATAAACAACCATATGTTTATGTCAAGTACAAATTTATTGCTTCACAAAAATGGTTTAGCGGCTTAATTACGAGCTATTGAAGCATTTAACAATAAATAACGCCGTGTTTTCGCTAGTTCCCTGTAAAATTATAGCCATCAGGTAGCCGCAAACAAATTATCGAGCTATTGTAATTTTTGCCCGAAATTCGGTTAATTTTCCGCCTGGCTACACGCAGCCTACCCCGCTTGACGTTAAATGGAAACAGAAATAAATAATGCATTATAATATGCGTGATATGTATACAATAACATAAGGAGGAAGCATTCGTGCTTGTATGTGTGTTTGTAATGTAACAAAAACTACTGGACCGATTTCAATAATTCTTTCACTGTTAGAAATTTCACTCAGTGACATAGGATTAGTATATTAAAGGCAAGGTGTATAACATTACGCTACGAGAGCGAAGTCACGCGGAACGACTAGTATAAAATATTGGTTAAGGTATGTTTAACTTTTGTTTTATTGCGGTTTTAGAAGCAAGCATTTAATTGCAGGTTTAGTATTAAAAGTACCCGTTTTCATGTTTAAATAGGCGATATGAATTACATTCGAAAATTTTCTAAAAATGTTACACAATAAGCCCTATCATAAGAATGAAAACGATTCTCCGACTCATACAAGCTGCATAAACATATCTATCTATATTTGCACATGTTTTTTCCAGCAATAGGCTTATTGACTTTTTTGTATTTGGATTTAAATTATTAATATTTGATCAACTATATCACAAAAAATATTTGACCCTTAAATACTCGAAAAAAAACAATTTAAAATTAACCAATTTATGAACGAGGGAAAACGTGCTATGGGAAATTAGACTCAACTTTCAGGTTCAAACATTTTCTCACAAAATAGGCATGCTTATATTATTGTACATTTGATTATAGTAACTAAATGTTTAGACAAGTAAATAAAAAACTATATGAGTACAAATTGAATTTATATCATCGAAAGCTATGTTTTATTTATATTGTGTTATTAAATTTTGTGCCTACTTCAAGAAATCTATGAAGGTTTCTTTTACTAAATCTTTTTGGTCACGTCACGTAATATTGACTATTATTGAAACCATAAACCGGTACAATCGGCGGTCACGAAGTTGTAAAGAATTTCAACATCGTGATGTCAAAGTAAATACTAAAAAATTGTTTGAGGTTTAACAAAAATGATGTTTATCCGTACACAATAGATGCAATCGCTTGTCGATATCATTTGCTTTTGTTCAAATGTTTTGGTTCTTAATAATGACAAAGGAAATGCTTATTCGTGTCCATTATATTAAGGCATTTCTGTAATGAATGCTGATATAAAAGATAAAATAAGTCGTTTTCATCCGTCGAAAGGAACTGGCTTCCATATCACAAGCTGTGCCTAGGTTACAAGTCAGGGCCACATATTGTGATTAATGTTATACAAAATTGGTTATTAAATTTAGTAAGGATGTATATTTGTTATTCTTTCACTAAAACACTATTATGGTACGGGTATTAATATAGGTGAGGATCCAGAATAACATATAGGCTACTTCCTAATCCCGGAACTCCCATGGGACTCAAGTTTGACACGCGGTTGATGGCTAGTACAAAAATAATTGGCTCCTGAGACATATCAGGGTTGAAAAGATAGCCTCAACGTGGCACATGATCGACAACTTTTATAATGCTAGTAACAATAACAATAGGTTAATAATTCGTTTCGAAAACAAAATATCCATTTTATTTTAAGTGTAATTTATTATTTCCCTAATTCTACTAAATTATAATCACGAGATTGTTGATATTTGATACTTACTGAAAAATGACGAATAGAACATTAAGTTTCAATTTCCAAAAGTATACGTATTATATACCGAGGGTTGGGACTACGTATATATCGTTTAAATCGAAATTAATCAACATTAATTTCGGTACCAAAATTTATGAGTTTTTTAAACACTAACAAAGCTCAATAAAAACATCGCAAACAAAACGTTGGTTATTTTAATGGAAAAGTAGAACATTGGATTTGCTTCAGTAAGTTTACGAGGCCGTTTCTTTTTACGGCTTTTTCTATTATTACGTCATAAAGAAGTTCCTTTGATAGGCATTACTATAGTTGTTCATGAAGAAATAATAAAACGCCCATAACGGAACAAAGGTAGGGTATATAAAGGATGGCTAAATTAGTTTACTGCGCCATTTGGCTCGGTTTGGGCGTTATTACTCTAAACTGCACTTTGATGAACAATTGTGATAAAGAATTACGTACTTGAGATTTAGAATGATAAGACTTTGTAATTTACTATTGTTAGCGAAGTTTCTCTACGTTTTAATAGTAATGCAAAAGTTACGTTTACTAATAAGACCACGTCAACCATAAACGTTGTATATTGTAATTCTTGTATTGTCAAAGTAACCCTTCGTATTTATCATTCAAAACTTTCCAATCCATATCAGGTTGGCATTCACAGGTATTTTGTGTATTGTGGCTGCTGACGCTTATAAATATTTAACAGTATGATCTGTTTTGAGAACATGAAACTGAATATCTTTCTTCTTTTACTTATGTAAAGAAACGTGTATACGCGATGCGCCTTTGAGACTTCAGGCCTAATTCTTGTACAATGTATATGGACTTACTGCTTAAGAATTATTCGAAAAAATTGCATTATACCCTCCGAACTAAGAAATTATCCAGTTGTTATAGAAATAATTGGACCAGTCCAACCGTCAGTGGAACTGAACGTCAGATGTAGACCAGAAGATTATCTGAACTGGTTCTGCGCAGGTGGGAAGAGTTCACACGATCAAATAGACAAGGTTTTAAATGTTTTGTTGTCATAGTGAATAAAACCATAAGCCCGATAAAGAATATTTTATTGATGGACCCCACTGAGTTTCAATTGATACTGGTTCTTATTGATTTTAATAACTATTAAAGAACAGAATAAATCGTCTGTTTGTTTAGATCACTAAGTTTTGTGTCTCTTCATTTTCTGTTGGTAGGTGTTCCCAATGTATAATTAATAACTTTTTTTTGTTTGCAATTGTAAAAAACATACATTTCAATATCTACACATTCATAGCACATAGTCAGAAGAGAGAGATTTGAAAAGCTATTAAGGTTATAGAAAAATAAATAAGAATAATGAGCATAAGCTCACAAAAAGTATGGCCGAATGTTATTTACCATTAAATTCCCATACCTTGAAACATATTTAAGACGTTACCAAAGAAGATTAACGTTTTTTTCCGTCAAGTTTTTTAATTTATCGAAATAAAGGCGCGCACAACCCGCCGGCTTACGGCGCCTTCGGCCAAAACGTGTTATTAAAAAGGTATTATTCTAAATCTTTCACGTTTAAAGATAATATCTTTTGATTCATTTAAGATTGAAATGCTGTGCTTTGTGTTTTTTTGGAGAAAAGTGAGCTTGAGATAATTCGTAAATACAACTGCTTGGGTATAAAGTATCATTAACTTTTGGGGTCTGTATCGGAGTCCTATTTCTTGATAAGATATGTCTCTTAAGGATCAATTACTAACGATAAAAAACTGGATATCTAATAGTTTGTACTGGATATCTAATCGTTCAATATCCAAAGCAAAAAAATGTACTCTTTGTACTTGAATATTGTAGTAGTAGTATTAATACTTAGTACGGAATAACCTTGAACATGTACCCAAATGGTCCCTCAGAAAAAAGTACTCAATACACCAACATTGAGAGACAAAATATTGTAAACAATGTAACTTTAACAACTAATGATAATAATTCATCGATTGACAGGTGTTGTAATGCATATGCAATTAGAGTATAGGGTGTACGTAAACAGAAATATTGACAACCAGACATCGTTCAAAAACTTCCTATCACTAAATACATATGTGCTTTCTCACGCTGTCTTATTTTACCCATTCTATATACAAGTACCCACATGTGCTATTGAAGACGAGATTACGCGCACAGAAAGCGTAGACCTTAACTAATTCCTATAATCTCGACGGGCCATATCAAATTCAGGCCCCTTTCATTTCTTTCCTTTGTACTCCACGATTTAATATCGTGTGCAGTGAATAACGCATGGTGTAAACGTGTGGCGACGTCGTTTGCTACACAAAGGGTTTCCGGGCCCGAGGGTACCAATTTTACTGTCGATTTGAAACAAAATAAGGTTTGACAGAAATATATTAAGAAAGATTGATAGCGTTTGAGGGTATTCGATGTAAATTCGATGTCGCTTGATGTAAACGTCTTTGTGCTTGCAAATTGGTTATGTGAATTCGATTTACATTTTAGAGCCTTGCCAATTTTAGCTATTTAGTTTGACTGCAGTATATATATAAAATTTTGTTACATTCAATACAAATATGCCTATTCCCTATGTTAAAAACTGCAAAATATATAAAAATTCAATATCATAATTATAATTGACATCGTAATTAATAATATGTGCATAATAATAATTTTGCCTTGAATAATTAAACTAAATTTTCTATCGGTGTTATGAATAGATTTAGAAATATAATTAATGTTTATTATTAAATAAATTATAAAGGGCTAAACTACATTATCTCAGAGCTTGTTGGGTGCGTAATGTTGGTCTTTGTTACACCAGTCTATCTGTTCGGGAGCTGCACACGAACAGACTAACAAAGCGTTTCCGCGCCCCAGGCGGGGGCGGCCCCTGTAATTATGACCCCCGGGGGCGAATGGAATTAGAGACTTTGTTACACTCGTATATTTCACAAATCATTGTGAATTACTTGCTGCAAATGAATTCTCAGATTTAACGTCTGGGTTTATCCGACGGTTTAAAATTGTTGTAATATAGAATGGGACTATAACATTAAAAAATTGATAGTTTAATATTTTCAGCTTATCGGGAAAAGGACTTCAGCTATTAATAATAAAATAAACCAACGTCTCAAATATCAAATGTAATTTTATTGTTCTTATGCATAGTTGCCAAGCTTTTTACATATTATGCCTTCAATGCTATTTATTGTATTGTTTTTAAGTTCCATGCGTATTTCAAATACATATTAAGTGAAATCGGATTTACCATAACCCCCTTCTACATGATTTCTCACTAGCAAAGCGAAGCAGAAGCAAGAGCTCCCCGCAGGGAGCTCGCCTTGGTCCTACAGTCTACATATAATAGATCTTATTGTCCAGCATGAACTGAGCACAAATTTACATTTTTGATTTGATTCACAATCATAGCATAAAGCATGCACGTAAGTGATTGTTGGAGATTGCTTGATGTATTATGCTTTACCATTTTAAGCAAGGCAAGAAACATCGAGTTTTATGCATTTCCAAAAATCTATTTAATTTATCTATTTATTATTATATTCAGTTTCAAAAGCATGTAATGGTACAAACAACGACTTCACTATACCTATGTGATGCATTGATTTTAAAACATAAACCACACGCAAAGAGCTTTTCTGTAGAAGTAGGGCTCCCGCAGGGAGCTCGCCTCAGTCCTACAGTCTTCCGTAAGGGGTCTTATTGCTCGCCATTGACTGGGGACAAAGGTATCACAAGTGATTGTTGGAGATTGCTTGATGTATGATGTAATGACGCTTTTATATACTTTCTAAGGGACGTAAATAAGATTTAAAAGAAGCAAGCTGTGAGACGTTAAAATAATTTTGGTTGTATGTTTGAAAAGTAAACTCACAAATATCTAATTTAGTTTTATTTAAACATTAAGAAATTAAATATAAAGTCATACTAAAATTAATTTAGTAAATTACATTCTGTTCAAGAATAGATATATCTACATAATATGGCAGATCATAAGTGTTCATATTTAATTGATGATAGTTTTCTATCGTTCGTTTGACATAAACTAAAGCCACGCTAGTATAATTTTGTAACTCACATAATTTCATAATTGCAATTATGAACGGTTCGGGTTCTTCCGCAAAGGGGAAGCGGCTCCCTTTATCACGAGATAAAAGATAAACAGTTATTTTAAATGCCTTTGTGTTTTCATCGACAGTTGCCACTCAAATTACTTACCCTAGCTTTTTACACAATTAATTTCAGAATTTCTATAACGTAGCGAGACTAATTTAACTATATGCAGCTTATTCAGTAAAAACTGTTAACCTTTCTTTTTTATATAGCAACCAGTCAGTAGGTTTATATCTGATTGTAAAGGCAAAATATTCGGTTGTCGCATAGAAGGCTAGTCACTTCCTTAGCCAATAGAAATAAAAAAAACCGTTTATTGATAAGTGTCAGTAAATACGCAAGCACATACGTCGCTAAATTATTATATCAAGTCCTCAATCAATGGGACATAAATTATGCGCGGATACAGAAGAAATATATCAGAAAACAATTCCTTTCATCAATTTAAAAAATTGATCGATGAAATAGACTTATATCTGACTGATATCCCAACACTAATTGAAACCTTTTATGCAACGAACTTTGGCGCATCCTCGATCCGCAACTCCATCCAAAAACGCGAATCAATTATTCATTTTACGACGGATGAAAATAATTGTAATGGCATAACGTTGATTGGCAACAGTCGGGCGTGAAATGGGAGCAATTAAAACGAGTGGATACTCTTATCGCTGTTCATTATAATGTGAAACCGTTTCCTCAAAACTCACAAGCTTGGTGATACCGTTTACATCTTCCTGTTTTTAACGCTTGAAACGACAATTTTCTCTTCCAAAATCTTTATAAAACCCTTAAAATTACAATTCTATCGTTTCATTTCTTGGTGATTTCTACCCGCGGCTTCGCTCGCATTAATTATAGATCAGTAAAAAGATAATAGCCTGATATATTTCATCAAAATCCATTACTCAAATATCCAAACATTCACATGTTATATTATATTAGTAGGAATTGGTAGAATTATGGAGTAATTATGGCTGAAGTCAACTGAAACAAATTTCAAGTTCTAAACCAAATAAGATACGAACTACGAACGATCTGCAGAGTACCTACTAATCGAAATGCAGGGAAGTGGTAAATTTTTCTAGGAAAAACATTCATTGCACCCCTATTTCTTTACATAAAATGTCTAAATAAAAACTGCTAGGTAAACTGTCTAGACTTTTGTGTTGTAAGATACTTCTAAAAACATGACGGCCATTCTGATTCTCAGTCTGCAGCCGGTAAATATAATAAAAAAAATCTGACGGGGTACTTCGGCATAAAAGTATATTTCTTGGCATAATATTAGACAGTCGCGTCTTTTATATAAGCGCAGAGATTGTTGTGAAGAACATAAAAGCGAGATTCAGTAGCCTTTGTTTCTTTAAGCCGTGGCTTAATTAAGAATGAAGCGTCCCGGGGCACGTACAAAGCCTTCGTACGCTTGTATAACATTTTCTTATTGTTTGAGGTGAAAAAATCGAAGAAAAATGTTTGCAGAAAGATCTTTAGATAGTCTTTTGCCTTCTTATATTTTTTGATGTTTTTTTACTTTGTTTGCGATGAAATGAATAGCGGAACATCCATTGATGGAAAGCGGTGAAGCAGGTTAAAATTATGTCGAGTAAAAAGGGGAGTCTAGGGTGCTTTGAAAGGTATTGCTAATGCTTCGTAATTAAAATGTTTTTAGAATATGATTTTTCTTTTTGTTGATTAAATGAAGTGTTTTGGTTAGAAAATATTGATATTCAAAGCTCATTGCTTTTATATCCTGTAATTTCACAGTTACAAGTACTATCTCTTTTAAAATCAGTCAGGTGATGTGTTTTCGATTATTTCCTGTCATTTTAAAATCGAATCAACAAAAACCGGGTAGTACACGTGTAAATATTATGGAATTATTTTTTTGTTCACGAACGCATCGTCAATTTAGTAATTTAAAAGCGATTTGGTAAGTTCTTTCGTAGTTACTCCACGACACTCGTTAAACTTATTGTATTACACTAAAACTCTATCCCGAGAGCTTAAAATATTATTTTTAATTAAATTTATTGTAAAACATTGTAATAAAATGTTTTTCGTATATAATTTTAAATACAAGTGTACACCTAATTACGCAAATTCATTATGAAAATGAACTCTAAAAAATATAATACTTAGTAATAGAACTATTAAAAACGTCTTATAAGATATTGTAAACGTGTTTTTCCATCGAGTAGTTACAATACTTTATAGCGCAAGAATTGATTGGTATAATATGGGAACACTCCAATACGCAATTCCCAATTATTTTTGAGTTGTGCCACGGTTGCACCCATTCAGCGATATTGTGAATGTACTACGGATACTCGTGTTGCGAAATAATGGACCTGCCAACTGCAGAAAGGTTTCATTTGCGAACTTCGGCAAAAGCTTGGCTCAAAACGCACGTCACAACGTCATTAAGGTTGCGGGACGCCATTATGCAAACAATTTTTTTGAGTTTAATATATATTTAGAAAATGTACAAATAATTTAAGACATTTTTCTTTATCTATAATATTGACGATCTTTCTGTGCATATAGATAACATAATAAATAATGCATATAGAAGGACCCACATTACACATGTATTGACGATTAACAAATGTAAAATATATATAAATTGATTTTCCTTTCTTATGTAAATGACTTAGGTCGTAAATAATATATGTTGATATTGCTTGTGTATGGAATAAACTTTCTTTCTTTCTTTCTAAATGAAATAAAAATCTTTAAACCTATTCATATGAAGTATACACAAACATTGTATGTTACTACTGAAATTCGTCGGAAGTATCATTCAAATTCAAATTTTATTTCATCAAACATGAATTAATTATTAAAGAATCTGTGTGTTTCATAAAAAACTTGCAAACATTTTTATGACATTTCAATCTGCGCCCTCAAAAGCGGCAATTCCTTGCAAAACCGCAACAAACGCATTAGAAAGCGTTGTCAGTCGCAGGTGCACCGCCGGCCTAAGCCCGTAATGAAGCGAATATTAATCTGTGTTGTCGGTTTTTCTATTACGGCCCGTCACGCGCAGCTGACGCGGCGGCCTATCGATAGCGGCGCGTTATTGCAGGCGCATGTGGCCAATCACCCTTATTTTATATGGACTTTTATTAAGTTCGCTCGGTTATTGAAAGTGTCCTGGGTGAACGGAAGTTCGGGTCTTATGTGTAATATGTCTTTGTTATGATACATATTGTTATATCAGTTATTGGAAGTTGCCAAGTAATTATTATATAGAGGAATCATAATTGTGTCTTAATATATGTAATGTTTTTAACATAAATTACTGGACCAATTTTTAAAATTGTCTCATCATTAGAAAGCTCTTGCTTAACTGAGTGACATAGGCTTTCTAACATTATGCTACGGGAGGCAAGCCGCGCATAATAGCTAGTTGAGGAAATAGAAGTCGGTTAAAAAGGTTTATGATGTCAACTTAGATGAAACCATAAAATAGAATTAAAGTGAATTGTGCGCCGAAAAAAAAGAAAAGCTATATATTAACTAGTTTTAACAACAAAAAAAATAGTTCGATAGGAATAAACTGTTCGACTATTTAGTAGGATAGGTAATTAGAAAGTATTCTTTGTTTTAATTTTCCCTACGTTCTTGATATTAACGCTGAAAATAGACGCAGAAATACAAACACAAAGAATTTCTGTATAAAGTTCATTTAAAATACGTTTCATTTTATTTGTACAAGGGATCAGGTACAGATGCAGACAGTGCTTGCCAAGTTGTCATTACGAAGTTAGATGACCACAGTGCCATTTGGATAATGTGAAACAAGTTGCACGGTTAGACTTAAAGGAAGATGAAGGCAAAATTGTTAAAATAATTTGAAACTTGTGCAGGACCTATTAAGGTTATTTAACCGACTTGCAAAAAAAGGAGGAGGTTCTCAAATCGACCGTATTTTTATATGTATGTTACCGCATTTCTTCGGCCTTTATGGATAAATTTGGAAAATTCTTTTTTGAAGAGAACGCATTCAAAAGAGAAGAGTGTTAGAAGAGATTTTATATGTATATACCCAATAAATTCTAACTCCGGGACTGAATGGTTACTAGCTCTGATGTGATGACACTTCACAGGTGACTGAAAATGGTAAAATAATAACTTTTTGCCAAAAAATAAAACCGACTTCCTTACACTAAAAACTAGAAAATAACTTTGTTTTTATTTTAGTTGAAATCTATACAAATTCGATGCGTATACCTATTTTCAATTTATTATTGTATAACGCTGATACGAAGGAATTATCTGAGAATGAATTGTGTTATCGTGTAAATATTCTTGTCCTTAGTTTAAATTTTCTTTTTCCTCCGTCGTGTTGTGACACTGAAACTATTTCTGTTTCGTATAACTTCACAAAAACAACCCCGCATTCTTGTGCACTGTCATTTAGAGCAACGTTGTATTACTTTCACAAAAGAAGTCCCAGACAAAGGTTCCAACGCCATTACGCTGGTGACCACAATGTCATTTAGATAATGGCGGATGGAGTTTTGCGGTCAGTCTCGTAAAAGTATTAGACGTCAAAAATTGAACGTTTTAAAACTGAACCTTTTATGTATATACTAGCTATGCCCCGCGGTTTCGCCCGCGTATATAGCCCGATCCCGTGGGATTTCCGGGATTAAAAGTATCCTATATCATTCTCCTGGTTCTAAGCCTTCTGCCTACGAATTTTTAGCTAAATCGGTTCAGCCGTTCTTGAATTATAAGTGGAGTTACTTACACGACTTTCTTTTTATATATATATAAGAAGATTTCCACTAAAGATAAGAGAATAAAAGGCAGATGGAGTGTGCTGAAGACTCGACGCTAACTACTCGTACGTACACTTGCGTGCTATGAAAACTAAATTGGATAATAAAATATAAGCCAAATAATCTTTAGTTACATGTAAAAAAATAATCCATCTTCCTATTTTTGCTTTTGGGAACAACTTTTACAATGTTATAATAACGCAAGACGGCATTTTTTTAGAAAAATTACGGCAGACTAGACAAACGTATTTGCTTTTCGGTGTTACTCCATCTGCCGTTTATTCTCTAATCTGTGATTTGCACTATTTATGACAACTGCATTTAGCAAAAGATCTAAATCTATACAACGTAGTTTCGTTGATAGTTCCGGACAAAGGTTCCAATACCATTACGCCGTCTCTGAAGACCGCAATGTCATTTGGATATATTAGTAAGTTCCGCGGTCGGGTCCAAAGTACATAACATCTGCGCAATTTATACGCGTAATTATACAGTTTTTAGTCGGGGGTTCAACGTTATCTGTAGCTCATAAAATATGCATTAAAATATTAATTTTAAGAAGTACAACGGGCCTTTATCATAATAATTCAAAATCACCCTTGCCAACTCTTATCATTCGACCATTCAAGTATTGTTTCTTTTTCCAGACCAGGCTTATACGACTTTTTTAAGGGATCTTAAGTTTAGGGAATTTCGTAACAAATTGATCGAATTCCACGTATTATAGTAAGCATACACAACCATACTTGCGCGCAAAAATTATCCTCAAAAATAAAACCAGAAAAGTCTTTCTTTCTTTCATATGTTCTTTATATTTCCTGATTGAGAATCGAATCCTGAACACGTTCCTTGAAAACGTCCCTCGACTAAAAAATTGTACAGTACTTACAATCGTTACGGCAAATTTACCCTTATATTCTATAGCTAGGAGTTATAATTGTACTAATGTGTTTTCCAAAGCACTAGCTTCAATTCCTAAGGAGCACAAAAGCGAGGAATAAAGTTAAAAAAAACCCTTTCATTCGAGATTGACGATCTTTTTATTGCGTCTGTTACTTGTCTAGTCGCATTGAAGCCTTTTAAATGTATATTATATTGTGTAGTCCTGTTCTGGCATGTTATAATTCAGTATATGTGTTCTTAAATCATATAAGTTTCTTTTATATAGTGGTTATTCCATTTTGAGCTCGTTCAAGATGTATGATTGTTACTTTCCAAAGACTCATATTATTTAGATTTGTAAAAGATAATCACTTTTGTTTATTATAAATTTTCAGGTACATTGCTTTCCTTGGATAAAAGAAAACTAGATGAATAAAAATTTTTTCCAAAAAATAGAACCGACTTCCTCGCTCTAAAAAGTAGAAAATAACTTTTATTTCATTTATGTTGAAATCTATACAAAGTCGGTGAAAAATCTTATTAAATTGAAAATAGATAAGGCAAAAATTTTCATTTTATCCTTTTTAGTTTCCTGTGAAGGGTAATCACATCATCTAGTCACAATTTAGTTGATATAAACATCATTAAACCTTAACCGCAGAGCTTATTCCGTTGATTTTCGATGAGTTACCTGGAATATCTTCCACATGGATGATCAGACTTGAACCAAATTTCTATGGGGCCACACATGAACTCTACTCTTTCGAAAAAAAATACGGTCGAATTAATAATCTCCTCCTTTTTTTAAAGTCGGTTAGAAATACTACACAAGCGGCCGCGCTTCTACCCGCGGCTTCGGTCGTCTTAAATTCGGAATCTATAGATCAAAAAAATATACTGCGAATAACATAGTAGTATCGCAACATTGAATTTCATTTTTTTTTAATAACGTGTCTGAACTATATACGTTTTACAAGTACATTTAATTCTGAATACAAGGCATGAAGTCTAAGTGCTCGAATATAATTTATTACCATAATAATTCTGCTTTTTATAGAAGCCTTCTTTGTATAAGTTCTGGTTAGCTTACAAAGGACCCCGTAGTTCTGTAGAAACTTCGTATTAACTCGAATTCAATAACAATAGCTATTGGGATTCCGATTTCTATGAAGAACTTTTTAAGGTTATTTTTTCGAGTTTGTTACGACTTTTATTAATGTCTTTTATGTAGTTGTTGTAATGGCTACTGGAAGTAATGTAATTTAATGCGGGAAGTATTTTACCTTAAATATTTTGGGACTTCCAGCGAAAGTTAGAATAGAGTAGAATATAAATTTATTATTCAACATTACTGTTTCATTATTTAAGCTTGAATATGAAATACGCAAGTCACAGTAACAAAGGCGTAGTTAAACATATAGAATAAAGAACATTGTTAATATAATTATACAACGTCCGACGCCAATATTGTACAAATGAATACATAGATGCAACTTAGTAAATGTTTACTTACACATTTGTAACCAGTTTTGTGGACCTATTAAAAAAAAAGGTTATCGTCTGTTCTCAAATATTCTGTTGTGCACTGCCAAGCATGCATGCTTCAGAGGTAGAAATAGCTGAAGTGAGAAAAATTGCACCTCTGGGTCCCTTGCTTCTATGTGCCGACAAAGATAAATGTGTTAACCATTTTTTCTTGCAATAGCTCATGTCTCATTTTTATCCTATTCAGATTTAATATAACAGCTCAATATATTTTATTCATAATCGAAATAGTAAGATTAACTATGTATCTAGTCGGTAAGCCTTATCGAAATAAATAAGTAATTTTTTATTATTTTCGTCGCTAAATTTTTTAAGTGAAAATAGTAAAATTGAATTAAGTAAATAAAAAATAGAATTTTATAAATGTGTTTCATCATTTATAAAATATTGCTTGTGCAGTTTGCATCTACAATTAAAATTACACTCTCACACAGAATTGTTCAACAAAAAATATATTTTTTGTTATTCTGCCAACTATGCGATTAAATCCAAAACATTGGTTTTCAAATAAATTCGTGCACAGTATGGAGCCATTTTTCACGACTATTATGACCGGAGTTCAATACAAGCTTCACAAAAGACCCGCGCCGTTCGGCCGTTCCTCCGGCCGGTCCAGCCGACGACTAATGTACCATAAGCTTATCAATAGGGAATCTAAATACATTTATTTTGGGGAATTCTGGGCCCCAATATTTTAGCAGAAACATTATTCGCAAATGTGTTGACATATTGTTTGTTGCACCGTGTTTAATTTTGTTACGAGGGGATCTTATAAATACAGAATTTGCAATTATTCTCCAGAAAATTATTTAATCATCAAAGTGACTTTACTTACAACAAAATTTATGTAAAGTATGACAATTGTTTATTTTCATACGATTGCTGTAGTATATCAACTTTTTTCCATAATGAATGTTTTAAATTCGAACAATTAGCGACGTTATCTTTTGTTGACGTAAACGGTTTCAACGTGTATTCATAAAAGTATGTTACAATAATTGTCCTACGTGCATTTATACCCTCGCTGACTCAACAGATGTCTTGAACAATATACAATTTAAACCCGAAGCGATGGGAGTGGCAGCCCTGCGCTCAAATTAATGAAGTCATTAATGTCGGCTATTTTTGAGCCATTGTTGCCCGTGTATCGAGTAATTGCTTTTAGACGTAATTTCAAACATTTCTTTTGATGGGCTAGTTAAATACGGAAAGTTATTTTACGTATTTCAAGGCTTTGTGTACAGTCTTTAAGTTTTTATCGACGTTTGCGGTTAATGGCTTTCTCGTATATTGTTTAGAGTGAATTTCTAGTTCTCCTTAACGTTCCCAATTGGAAATAAAATAGGCAATAGAATAGTATATCATAGTCGTGGTATTTTGGTATTTAAGAGTAATAAAGGGGAGAAATGGGGAACGGCCTTCATAGCTTCGTTGAACGACATGCTCTATCATAAAATGACACCATTTTGCGACGACATTTGCTAGGGGTGGTTACTCAGATTGCAATTACGGTGAAATTTTCGAAATGCTTTAGTCCTACCGCCAAATTAACTTTTCTGAAATTTTCGCTTGTATAAAGATGTAAAACAGTAAAGGATAAAAATAAAAATAACAAATTACAACAACCCTCTCGATTAAATATCAATCAAAAATCGTATTTTGTTGTGTTTATTTTAACGCGAGTACTTTCCATATTGAATAAAAATACTATTTAAAGGATTTTAAACGTGTAATAAGTAAAGATGGCTACACACAATTTTTGAAACACTCATAAAGAGAACTGTCATCTCTGTAAAGTCTTCGAAACGTCGGCTTAAATAATGTAAAATAGATCGCAATTAAAATCCTTTAAAAAGTATTTTTATTCAATACCATTCAAATGCCAAACTTTCACATGTATAACACGGGTAGGGCGGGATAGGATTTGTATTTAAATAAAAGTCACGTTGCATAGTACTGTGATGCGTCAGATCACATCTGCGTGCAATCAATGGGCATTGATGTCGACTTCCAGTAAACGAGGGACTTGTCCACCCGCACTTGGGCGCACCACCCAGCACGGAGCAAGGTGGCGTGAGGTGCATTGATGTGAAAAACTTTTAAGTAAATAGTGCCGTTTTTTACTAGTTAAATTTGTGTTGTTAAATAAATGGGCTACTGTCAAATTTCACCTTTTTATTAATCATTTATTATAGACAGAGCGGGTCTTACAGTCGAGATGGCCGGGCGATTGTATGTTTGTATGTAAGTATGAAAAACTTTGTCTGAAGATAACTAGAGTATTGTTTATCCGATTGAGTACAAAAATAAGCCAAATCGGGGGGAGGATTAAGAAGTTAGGGGGAGTCAATTAGGCGACTTTCATATAGATTTGGATTCAGCCAAGGGTGCTATCAACTGAAAGCGAGCCACCAGTCTTAAAAAAGTAATTATTTAAATAATATTCAGTGTTTTTGGGTTAAGATTCAGAATCATCTAATTCCTGGGTTAATTGTTTTTTGGAAGTGTTTGAACGTATTCCGTTATCGTCGTTTTATCGCCATTCAGGATCATGAAATAAATAATTTGAATTTATCCTTACCAAATCGTTATATTAACGATGTCTCATAAGTGTTCAGAGATCAAATCTGCGTCTCAGTGCACGTCAATCATTGATGCAGTTTCCACTAAACGAGGGACTTGTTCCACCTCAGCGCTACACCTGGCGAGGTGCCTGTGAATGCAAATCGATACGGGTGCCTTTTGTCCCGCCGGCGTTCCATGGCGGTCTTTATGTTTGTGATTGCAGTATCCTTCGCAGGTTTGACGATAAAAAAAAATGTAATTTGCTTCTGAAGTCCCTTTCAAGTTGAATCATCAGTAATGCTTCTTTTCTATTTTTTTCAAGTCATGCATTCATAAACATCGATTTTATGCGCTACCCTTTGTACCAAGTAGGTTACATGATCGCAGTGTCATTATAATAGAACGAAATGCAGGGTACGCAAATAGCAGCGCCGTAAAGCGGGTTACGCAGAGGTCGGCCCAACACGAAGCCCTACCACGAAATACTTCGTGTAATCTGACTTGTAAGTGCTCCCATACTTACGTATACAATGTATGCAAATGGCTCGTTACGTCACCAGTAGTCAGGGTAAAACACGTCCGCTCACGCCCGAGGCTCTGCGTGACTGTCCACCCCACTACCCGTGATCTCGAGACATTAACGGTTTTAGAACTTATAAAATACACATACACTACATGACTACAGATCGCCTATTTATACTACTTTATATAAGCGTATCCTACACGGTATGTCTTAAACCGTAATTTATCAGATCAAATGAAGCCTCAGAATGTAACAAAGTTATAAATAAAGCTTCGTAAACTGCCCGGATCGATTCTGCCAAGGTTTATCTAGTATCGACACATAAATCTGCCGCCGACCCATTTCCAAAACGGGACAGCTGCGATTTCTTTTCAAATTCCCGTGAAATATGATCAGCTCAGCAAAAGTTATTTATTGTCTTATTATTTCGGTTTAAAAAAACGACAATCGGCGCCCTCGATCACATATTCTTCCTGTTATTCGGGCAAAAAGCGAGTTTAATGGCACCCCGAAGTGAGCGGGGACAAAGGAGGTCCCGCGTCTGCAAATTGCTTATTTTTTGCGATCGGGCGACGCCACAATGGGTCATTAGTCCCTCCGGCATTACTGTGAGTCGCCTAAGCCGGCTAAGTGCATAATGACGTGAAAACGTGAATGCGTCCATTATGCGTGCGGCGCGCTGCATGGAAACTTATATTTTCTACGTGAATGCTGCCTCATACTGGGTCAATCTATTGTTAAGGAGCTGGCACTTTAAAGGGAGTCATGATAAATCGATGCCTGTCTCAGTTTAGTAAGAACATTTCACATAAAACCGTGATTTGCATATCGCATGTGGTTTATTAAGAATCAATAATCCTTAACGTGATACAAAGACGTAATGGTAAGGTCGTATTTTAATATTGTCTACCAATCTTATAATGCTATTGTAGAATATATCTGCTTATTGCAGTATTCGTGTATTATTTGGAAAGCTATGAATCTAATTGGATGCGGTTTCCTTTATATAGCACCGAGATTTAATTGCGATCGTTTTGAAATTATCATAAATCTATTATGCTCGTATAATTTGGTACTATAGCTAAGCTAATATTTTAAGTGTGGTAAAAGTAACATTATTGTAATAGTATTCTCGCTTACTTTGAGGTATTGCAATTGAAATAAAAGCTTTAAGTAGGTACACTTTTCTTTTGATTATTTTATGTTCAAAAACATTATAGCCATTGATTATTTCATTTATTAAAATCTTAACGGTTTAATTCAAATTCAAAGGGCCATTCAATTAAAATTTAATGACAGTTATAAAGTATTACCTAGCAATATTTTAATAAACATTATTTAGAAGTGCTATTCATAATGTCGCTTATCAAGCATGCTTCAATTTATTATTATTTTTACTTTCATGAAGTCAATAATATAAATTATTTTCATTTTATTTCGTAATGATATTTCTTATCTTCGATTAATATAAATTCATTTTATCACTTTGCAGACGAACAATAATGTTTAAAACGTACAGTAAAGCTCGAAGCGAAGATTTGATCTTCATTTATTAAATGCACCGGCGCAAATAAAACCTTTTATCGGCGGGTGGCAAGCGCGGCCGCGGGGCAAACCTATCAGATCTGAAATCTAATCCGCCGCCCGCGCCACTGAGGCTCTGCTTTTATTTCATTTTCTAAAGTGTTATTTTGTGTGATGTATTTAAAAGATTGTTTTGTTAAAAGATAAAATGGGATAGAAATGTTTTCAAGAACGTGACGAATGACGATGGGCGGGATAACGCTGGATTTTAATTCTTATTTTCGAATCTAAAAAAACTTCGTCTTTAATTAAAGAATATAATTAAATATCTTTTTGTGGTTACGTACTGTTCAAGTCGGTTATCTAGATCTCGTTCGGTTGAAGTTCTATGTAAACCTAAGCTATATATAATATATATATAGCTACGGAAGCGAAGCCGCGCGGATCAGCTAATATTTTATATTCGCAATGACTACACGCTTTGCTAAATTGTTCAATCTAAAAAATTGTCTACCACCCAACCTACTATAAATCTATTTAAAGGGTTATTTTCTAAATATTTCTTTCATTCTATGGCATTCTTATCGTATCTAAGGAATTTACTCAACTTATAGTTAAATTCCAATCTCACGTTATCTAGGCCAGATTCTTTTCCATTCCATAGGTTCATTTGACAAATCATTTCTATAACAAGGGAATGTTGAGTATTCAAGTAAGCTTAGATACACTAGCTTGCCCATGGCTTAGCGCGCAGTTAAAAATTGTATCACGTGTTATTCTAATGAATAATTTTCGTCCACATTCGGTCAGTAGTTTCTGCTTGAAATAGTAACGCATAATTGTGCATAAATCCTCAAAATTTAATACAAATAAAGTAACTATTAGTAGGACGGAAACCATGGGGTACAGCAAGTGTTTTTACACGTACAATGCATATTGTTCACTTCAAACTGACCATTTCCCCAACAAAGTAACTCCATTCCTTATACCTAAGTAGAACTGAAGCAGGATTGTGTAGACTGTAGGGCAAAGGCCATAAAGTGCGGAATAATCGTAAAACAATAACACCGGAGTCTTTACGACTGTTTTATGGCGAACAATTAAAAACTGAACTAAATACGGAGGATACGCGTTTACGTTCAGGAGCGCTTGCTATTCGTTGTTTTAATGTTATTTAATCTATACATTATAAATATATGACCGGCTTATTTGTTATCGCAGTCTTTATTAAAGTTGGAAGCATGAAATTTGGATCATATAGTTCATAGAATATAATAGGACGACGAAGGCGTAACCGCTCAGCCACAGCTTCTGGCGGTGCGACTAGAGGCGCGGCGGGCGGTGCCATGGGCTGTGGCCGCCTATCGCCTATCGATACTCGCCAGTACATTTTTTAAATTCACACATCTATGGTATGGATACTACTATCCACGAAGACGCGCCCCACCAGTTTTTGAATTTGGAACTAATTTACTATGATCGCAATACTTTGTACTGATTAGTCTATTTATTTAAGTGTCCTTATGCACACATGGGTAATGAGTGCGTAAAACTTCACGCAAGCGGAAGCCTGCATACATATACTGTCAACTACTTAGAGAAATAGTGGGTCGCCTTCGTGAATGACTTTATCTATACCTTTTCATCGCCCATCGCTGGCCTCGTCGCATACCACGCCGCAATTCGCATCGCGGTTAGCTGAGGCTGACCGGTAAGGACTTTAAAACGATGGAGCATCAGAAATCAAAGCTATGTAAATGAAATTTTGTTGCACGAAAGGACGAGTCGCGAGTCAGTTGCAGGAAAAATCTGTTTTATAAAATTAATTAACTAATGGAAAGTATACGTAACTGCGAAATTGATACGCCTGTAATTAATAACATAATTTGTGGAAGTGCTGACTCCACAGCTATCGGAAATTGTTTACATCGGCCGTAATGGCTTTCCTGATGAACTCGATATAATTAACGGGAATAGAAATCCATTTTGTTTACTTTTTACGCAGAAATGAAAGAATCTTAAGGGTAAAAAATAAATACGTTTTAGGTGGATATTTTCAGCGCTATAATATTTATTAACAACTTGGTATTACCCGCGGCTTTTCCTGGGTGAATTTTCCACGTAATTTTCACTCCAATATTTCTTTTCTTTTCGAGAAAAGCATTTTCATCTCTAACTATATTTACGCAAAACTTCAAGAAAATTGTTTCAGCAGATAAAACGTGAAAAGGTCCTCAAACTTTCATATTTATAATACTAGGCGCTCTCCGCGGTTTCACCCGCGTGACTTCTGATCCCGTGACAGCTCCGGGATTAAAAGTAGCCTATATGTTATTCTGAACCCTTACCTATATGTATACCAAGTCTCATCATAATCGGTTCAGTAGTCTATGCGTGAAAGAGCCTGCCTCCTATATCATAAAAAACATACATGAAAACACAAACTTTCGCATTTATAATATAAGTAGGATAAGTTGCGATTTACGCTTCGCAAAATTAATAACGACAGAATTTTTTTTTTCTGTGAATGTGAAATGTCAGTTTATTACTTTTTGCCGGTGGTTGAAAAAAACTGATCGCGTCAGCCCTATTGAATTGGGACCGGCAATTCAACAGAAAAAGTGTCGAATAGCAAAACAGCATTGTTGTTTGTCGCGTTTCGTTACAGTATTTGTAAATAAAGCGTGCTTGTGTTCACGTGAACTACTTCGTAATGTGGCCGAACGTTTTATTCTTCTATTGTTCCTCAAATATTCGACGGATTACCGTTTTTAAACAATGTCTTTATACCAGAAAGATAAACAATATCTATACTCAGTATATAAAGAGGAAATATTCAATTGTTTGGTTGCATTATTACTACTGGAACGAGATTTTGTATTCCACACCATTTTATTATGAAAAAGGAGATACCTAATGCAAGCGAGGGATGTCGCGTGACACTGCTAGTTGCAACGTTGTAACGTTACACATTATAATTTAATTTATTTTAAATTATTATTTACTTAATTCGTCTTCATATCACCCCACCGTAAACGTCACATAGTTCAAAAATATAAGATAGAAAGAACGAGAGAAATCTAGGAAAGAAGGAACATTAGTATCGGGCGCGAATACGGTGCCAATTACAATTAAAATTGGCTACATACTAATAAAGCCATTAAAATTGCTCATATATGTTAAGTATGGACTGCATATAAAATACATTAGCATAATAGTTTAGCACTCCCTTACTTTCATACGAGTACCGAAAAGTCATTTTACCGTCCATGCGATAAATAACATTAACATTCTTGGAAAAATGTGCAGAATTCCAACCTTTTCTAGTTTCAAGATAAACAGCGCATTGTATACAACAGGAAATATTTATTAAATTTCAAAGTTCGCAGTTCGTAAATCCCTTTGAAGCACCGTCAGTAGCAAAGGGTAGCAAAGTAAATTGACATTAGGGATGTCACAAGTTTTAAATCCGAGATATTACAAAAACTTGCTGACGTGCAGATGTTCCCCGTTTATGAATTGAAATCATGCGGTGCTTTACACTTTGAATTTCTTTTAACTTTTATATTATACTAGCTGATCTGTGTGACTTCGCTCCCTTAGCATAATTTCATATACATTTATATATAGCCTATTTTACTCGTGGTTTTGAATAGTGAAAGAATTGTTTAAACAAAGAAAGTTTTCTTCTTTATAGCATTAGTGTAGACTGACGAATTTTAAATGTTTTTTATTGTTTAAAACAACGTAATAATGATACGTAAGTACGATATCACTCAAGCTATACGCTTACAAACTAACATATTTTTATGACTATACGCAATTTTCTCCCGGTTTATTGCGAAAATAAAAACAAAGTAAAACCGCAAATAATGTTGGTTGTAATTGAATGCGGTCTCTGCAGACAATAGCGTCTCAGCCCTGGCCCTGCGGCGAGCTTGTGACGGCCGGGGTTCGCTGTAACTTACACCGACTTACTCGAACCGGTGTTTGGCATATATCATTATTATTAAGCAATTGTTGAAGTAAAATTGCAGGAAATCATTAATTGAAAACTGACTTACATTGTCAGTCAATGAATCAGATTAGTAGAATACATCATAAAAGGGTCCAAAAAAATCTTAACAAATTTACATCTGTTGTCAAACGTAAGCTGATTGGGAAAGCTTATAATAAAAATTATTATATTGAGGATACTGCGCCTTTTGAATGAATTGTTTCGGTTCAAATTGTAATTTTTTAAAAAATGATTGTAAATGATCCTATTTCAATAATTAATATTGACTTTTACTTTGACTTTGTGTGATAACTTAGTGCTTTCCAAACATAATTACGGTGATCTCCTCTATAGCGAGCACATGCTTGTGCATTCTAGAAAAGCGATACATCATGTCCCTGCATACGCTCCCTATATTTACATACGATCACACATTACACCTTATCTTAATACTGCCAAAATTTTGAACATAGAAAGTGGTAGATTGGTATTTAAATCTTTATGGATTTTAAAGGTAATGCGAGCGAAGCCGCGGGAGCTAGCGTTGTATAATGCTTCACGAGGGCAAGCGTCCCATCATTGTTAGTCCTTGTATTGAGCGATGAGGGAATCCCGTCGTAAATAGATTGAATGAAGGGTTTCACGAGAATTCATTATGCTAGATTGCATCGCTCTGCGCGCATGGTTTGTTGCTGAGTTAAATATTTCTAAGCATTATTCTATGTAGCAGATACCAGTTGTGTGGGAGGTATAATAGGAGGTAAATCTATGTGCAAACACAGGTGCACTCTCTTTTAATTGTTATATACTACGGAATTGCGGATAACAATACAGATCAGACGCAGATCGACGACTGTACGTGCTTACTGACAAAAAGGGATATACTGACACTAATAACTTCTGAGCGCCTTATAAAATTTCAGCATAAACATTCTCCATACATTTTTTGACATGTCTTTCGATTTGAACCAAAGACTGAAACTGTAGACAGTCTAATGTAAATAGAACTTATAAATAAATAAAATTAAGCCGAGCTTTGAATCCCTGACCTACATTTATTATTTACCTCTAAGCCTCCATACAACGTTGTTTTGTACAGTAATGTGATAGCACTACATGTGTCACGTGTGTTTACTCGTCAGTTTCTCTGGAAATCTTCCGGGGTTGGTTCGTATTTACATAATGTTTGCATTGACGTCGGAAACACATTATTCTTTTGAATAATAGATGTAGGTTTGTAATACGGTATAACAGTTCACTGAGAATATGTTGGGTTGATATTCAATCGTTAATCTCGTTTTGCTGACTTGTTTTGAAACCTTTGTGCGGGATTTGTCGAAAATAACTTACCTCGTATACGGTTGTGATCACAGACAACAATATCGTTTTATTTTTTTTACACGGTTGAAAACATCCATATTATTTAGTTTATGAAATTAGATGTCTACTTAATACATATGATATAGCTGTGATTTTAAAAAATCAAGTTTATTTGAATCAACTTCAAGGGAAACCGAATCTAAAAACATTAAATACTTTATTTTCACTTTTTTATAGGAACGTAAGTAAGAAGGGCATATAATTAATTATTAATTGAGTGCCACACTGCATATATTGTAAATTTGGGCTTTGTTATTTAATGATATCGATTAACTTTATTGTATCTGAGATATAGAAAGAATTGAGGCAATACTATTAATGATTAAAGTGCCAATTCATGTCACCTGTCTCGACAAAATAAATTCAAATCCAGACCAATTGCCCATGACACAAATGTCAACCTACTAGAATACCAAAGTCATATCATTTCGGGTTTATTATAATATTGTTTACAGGAAATGATTTTATAATGTAAAAAGGAATATAAAGGGTTTTTAATAGTCCAATTGTGTGAGCTCAGTTAAATGTTAATGACTTCGTGTTTCGTGTTTTATTGGTGAGGGTGGGTTCGGTTTCCGCTCGTCAGAGGTAATTTGGTAACAAACAAAAAAATAAGTTACAAAGGAAAGGTAAGTAACTGATATTAAGTTTATTTGATGCCATCAGGGAATTGGGTTTGGAAATACGTAGAAGGTAAATGATGAAAAATCAAATTATGTATTTACAGTCGTTCACTAGGACGTTATATAATATCCAAATGGAATGCCAGATTAAAGAAAAGCGGAAAAACTTCTTATTTTAATGTTCTTTCAAGATATTTTACGAGATGAAGCTGGCATAGGAGATATAAACTGAGGGATGTTTCTTTGAAATTGTTTCGCGTTTGAATAAAAATAGTACACATGTATTCTACCCACAAAATAATTTATTCGTGTCCATATTCAACCCACATTAAACCTGCCCGCTTTTTCATACTCGACCCTTTTTATCCGGCGGCATATGTTGTTAAACCGAGCTCTAATTATACGGTATTATTCGCTGGTATTCGAGTATCTGGTAAAAGTACACGTATGAAACATGTTTACTTTTGAAATATTTCACCCAAGCATATGTCGTAAATCACACGAACTTTGAAGCTTGCGGCATTTTCAACTCAAAAGTCTTCATCTGAAATACGTCATGCTTTTCCTATTTGGCAGATAAAAGGAATGTATCAGCTATAAGTGAACAAGACAGTAATTAAGGCACTGCGTATGGACGATAATTATAATGTAAAATAAATTATGTTGTAATTATAAACTGGCTTTTTGAAAGCGTTTTGACTGGTTCTCGGTAGAAACCAATATTTCTCTGATAATTGATGACTGCATAAAATTTATTTTTGACGAGACTGAAATCAGGTCTTCGATCATATTAACTAGACATGATAACCAAAAAAACTATGTAACAAGTAATATGCATATTAATTATGTATATTTTTATCCTTTATCAACTTGTAATTATGGTGATATATGAAACATGAATGATAAAATTAATTTTATTGGCACAAATTACACTTCCAATCTCACTATACTTCTTCCATACACATCTAAGTATAAAAAATCGCTATTAATAAAATGTTACACGCATAAACTGACAGATGACAGAAATATAAATTGCATTTGAACGCCATACTGCGAAAATATAAAAATGTCATTTGAACGTCAAACTACAAAACAATATTTTTTTATTCGCAGCAATGTGACCTGCAATTTTATTTTTCTATAAAAAAATATGGTATATACTACTAGATTGTATGACAAAGAGACGTCCCAGTGCGCTCGCATCCTGAATGGGGATTAGACTCGCCATTCAGACGGGCTTTAATATGAAACAGACTAAATTACTTTTTACGTGATCACAATAAACATATTTTAGTATTTATCCCCTAGAAATAAGACCTAAAGTTGAACAGCACACTGATTAATTCCTAATGATATGACGTTAAATGTATAGTTTGATAAAAAAGAAATCACAAATTTGAATGCATTTTAATTTATTATTCCACTGGCTATTAATGTGAAAATAGTCTCTATTTAGATACAATTAATATGATACTAAGTGAAACCACTTTAAATCAAATGACAATAATTTAAAATGCAGATTTTGCATATTTGTAGTCGGTATGCAGTTATGATAAAATAATTTAATACAACTAAGCGATAAATTGTATATCCGTCTTGTAGTTGTTTTGTTAAATTTGTGTTTCAATGGAAACATGAATATTTAGTAGAAATAATTAATTATATTTAAAGCAAATGAAGGAACATTCCATTTATTGTAATTTGTTACTAAGTATAATGAAATTACGTAATTCGCGTGATGTGAAGGGAATTCTATGAATAGTTATGAAAATTATTCCTTTTATAAATAAATCGATTCTAATCACAAGAATATAATAAATGTATCTATCAATTATTCAAGAACCGTTATAATAGATTTTGCAAAACGATTGTATAGTATTGACAAATGTATGCAATATATTGAATTGGTTACGCATGCTAATAATTTATTTTATTCATTTTATTCATAAGTTATATTATATTATAACAGTTCATGTATTTTTTGTGCATTTCATGAAATTATGAAATTTTAATACTGAAAATAATTTAATGAGAAATGGAAAGTCCTTTTTAGGTAACAATTATATTTAATGATTATAAAGTATATTTATTTTTACTCAATTCTACCGACGTCATACCCTTACCTAATTAAATTCTGTCGAAAGTTAGATAAAATTATAAATTAGAAATTTAAATAAATGCATTCATTAGTAAAAGAGGTTGTGATCGACATAACTAATTACTATCAATGAGTGTTATCAAGATATGAAATAATGGGGACGATTAGTCAAGTACGGAATAACATGGCTTCCGCTTACCCTGGGCGTGGACTGCTGGGTGGTCCCTGGACAAGAGTGTATATTTATGTGTTATATATATGTATTTTAATATTTATTTATTTATTTATTCATAAAACCTATTATCTAACATTACAGTCATGACTCAGGAGTCAGGACCAATTCTTTAGACAGTTTACATCCTTTCAAATATTTAAAAAACAATTAAAAACATTAAGAACAAAGTGAAGAACAAAAAATGAAGTTTGTATTGTGAGTTTAGTATTCATAACTGTGGTTGAAAAGCATTAACGTGGGCATGGTTTTTGGAAATATACATTTATATTTTTGATTCCATCCACATAGTGTTTACGGTAAATTTTTAAATGTTTCATTGTTTTGAAGTAGATAATATATATTTTTTCTGTTTTTGGAACTGAAAATTACAATAATTAATACTAATGAATCATTGTTTTTTGTTTTTACTTCACTTAACAAATTTCTATTAACCCTTAATTTGGTAACGTATTTCAAGTTGACGATTAAGTTTGTTAAATGTTTTTAAAATTTTATAAAGTACTAGCTGCGCCCCAGGGCTTCGCTCCCGTGGGAAAATCGGTATAGCCTTCCTCGCTAAATGAGCTGTCTAACATAAAAAAAAATTCTCAGCAGTTCCTGAGATTAGCGCGTTCAAACAAACAAACTCTTAAGCTTTATAATATAAGTATAGATTAAGTGTTCGCCCAGAAGTTGAAAATCGATTCATTTATCTTAGTAAAACACGATACATCGTTAACTATAATTAAAAGTATACACCATATTTGGCTACTTCGATAACCGTAACATATTTACGGAAAGTAGCGGTGCCCGGCGGTCGTTACGCCGTAATTACCCGCCGAGCCAACCCCGCTGAAACAACTTTCCCAATAGTTATTTTTGCTTACTTTTACGACCGTTGCAAAGTCTTTAACATTGGAATTACAATAACTGGCTATTTAAGTGGTGAATGTGTCCAAAGTAGCTGAATTTTTTATCTTTGTTTTATGGCCCAATTAAATTTTACAAGCTCCATTGAGTTTTTTTTTTATGATCATAAAACAATAAAGACTAAAACATTCGATTTGAGGCAAAAGTTGTAAGATATCATAAAGACATAGTTAAGATTAATTCGATAGAAAATCAAGCTACTAGTTTTCAAGGATTAGACTGCTGTAAAACTTAATTTGCCGCCTCTTGCTGTAAACAATTAAAGAAAGTCGACTCGGACTAATTTACTAGGAAGCTACGAAAATATAATAATACCAAATAATAATAATAATGTAATTAAATACTAACATTCATAGTTTTAAGTTCGTAATAACAAAATGAATGTATAATCTGAACTGAATGGAAAAATAATTAAGAAAAAGTCCATTCTTGTGTCTCTTAGACTGTCTGTTATGGGTCCCTTAAAACGTGTTAGTTTTAAGCTAGATCTATGGTCATAGTTGATTGTACGGTATGTAGATCAATGGTTGTTGAGTGAAATACAGTGCGTCGCATTTTATAAGCTGACGGGATTTTCACGTTGCTAGACGACAAATCACAATCTTAAAAAAAACTTAACCAAGCATGACGACTATAATGATGTATATTCCTAAATAAGTTTCAAAGACCATTTCAAAAGAAACAGTATCCGCAGTGTTCTGAAAAAGTAATATATTAGAGCAATAAAAACAAGCCGACCGGAATCGTCATTGTCCTCACCAAACTTTCGCTATATTTATCAAACGATAACCGAACAAAAACGATTTATTTGAAGAGTTCTTTAAAAATATTCCGCTTTTGTTCGCGGAGCAACAAAAGGGGACTTAGTACAATCGCCCGTACTTGCGCTCGGCGTTACCCCCCGGGCCCAAGCATTCGAGACGTGCAATGTACGTGCACAATTTTAAATGTCACTAATGTACGGCCCCTTTTCAAAAATAAATGGGTCTAATCCCTTGTTGAAGTTTAATTTATTGGGATTATAATTACTCCACTTTTTTCGTATTTCTTTACGTCGAACAATTTGATGCCAGACAAGAAACTTTTTAGGTTAGTCGCGGATTAATGATATTTATAAGTACATAAACTAAAAGCCGTTGGAATAATGAACGGCAAAACGATTAATATGAGTAATACATATTACATTCACGAATTGCGTGGGTCATATTTATAATGAATTTATTATAATAACGTATGTAATCATCGCCTAAAATGCTTCATTGTGGTTGATTGATATCATAAAGTACATATAAATATTATGAAAACGAATGACTGAATTCAAGAGCAATATTTCTTTTTTATTTATTTAACCAAATTTTAACAAAACATTTAAGAGTACAGTAAAATAATGGCACATATGATTCTAATCATAATCGAGTTTACAATAACATATGATATTGTGGTATGACTATGAGTAATGTATGATTATAGCATTACAAAACAACGGTATCAAATCGCTATATCCCCATTGATTACTGCCATGTCAAAGAAATATAATCAACTGAATTATAAAGTCATTTTCCGGTCGTCGAAGCTAGAATAAAAGCAACTTTTTGCTACACCAGCTGTCTCTCTGAACGATGTTTAAAATTAACGTATCGAGATATAATACGTGTTTAAATCTTATGAATGGTTCTGACATGTGCAAATGACGTACATAATATTTTTTTAAACGCAACTGTTACAAAAACCACAGACGTAGTCGATTGGTTATTTTTCAAATGCAAAGCATTTTTATCTTAGTGAAACATTTATAGAAATAAAATTTAAATTACGAACGTAAATTTTGTTTCTTATTTTTTCCTCAAGCAAAGAGGTTGAAAAAATATTTCTTTGAGAGTAGCTGGCTGGTTAGACGTATATCGCGCCGGTTGGATTAAAAAAAAATCGCCTTTCATATTTTGACATAAAGGGACACGGAAGCTGAAGCTAGAACGTGGTAAAAGTTATCAGTCAGCTGAAAATTATTTATTCGATGGGCGTATTAATTCACCCTCAGCGTAAAGAGATTACTTTGCTCCCTCGTAATCCAATCTGCCATATTATACAACATGGTGTCGTTGGATTTCATTGTCAGTATACATTTCTAGATATAGGATACGCCCTGAAACTAGATGCATATGAAATGAAATTGATATTATTTTATACTCTGATTTATGTTCAGATTTCAACTTTTTTATCTAATGTTGTTAATACATGAGTTAATCGAAATTTCTGATAAAATATATTCTTTAAGCTTTATTTTTATTTAACCTGTGTTGTCCCAATGCTGGGCAAAGGCCTCCCCCAAATATTTTTATTTTATTATTTTTTTGTCAGCTTTCCACCCCACCTTTGAAACTTATCGAAGTCTATTCATCAGAAGAAATCTAGAATTTCATTTTACTTATAGGAAAACCATATTATACTCGTTGCTTTAGGAAAACATGTCCCTAGATTATAATAAGTACATTTAGTATAATACCTAAGGAGCTTGTTAAGATGTAACCACAATACATTCCACTCCGGCAGTCACGAGGACGTAACCCATTCATCTATATACAGACTGAAGAATACCTTTATTTCACTTTCAAAGCAGGCTTATTTTTATTTCACTTGTAAATTTCTGTAATTCCGTTGTTTTGTTGGGTTCAAAGCAGGCTGGGGACAATACGACTCGGGTTTTATTTACGTACAGTGAAATTATTTTATATTTATGGCGTTCACTGAATAATACATAAATCCTCTAGTCAACAAAATTATGTTTACAAAATTCATTGTCTAAATTCGATTAATAGTTGAAACTTACTGAAACTTGTAACTAGCTGATCCGCACGGCTTTGCTCCCGTAGCATAATGTTATATGTATATATAGCCTTAAAATATATAATTGTGGATAATGTAGTTTTCGTTAAAATTTTAGTTAAAATCGGTCCAATAGTTTTTGAGCCTATTCATTACAATCAAACATCGTTTTCCTATTTATAATATTAGCGTAGACAAAACCTTCCTTGCGTTATCACAGTAATATTTCAATAGTCATTAACAAATTTATAAATGTTGGTAATGGAAATGAGTGATCACTCAATTTGCTAATCTAAGAGTACATTAAGACAGTCAGGCCAAAGGGAAGGACGAGTAATTCCCGGCGCCCTCGAGACGCCCTCCTCGAATACTCTTGCATTTTCCGCCTCGAATATTCACTCCTTTGACATTACACTGCTTTATTTTTACATAGTTACTCGCTTTTGGGACTTAAAATATACATTTTTTAAATCACGAGACGAATTTTATATTTTTTAAGCGCGTTAGATATCATATTTTTACAGTTTGTGTTTTTAATTCAGCTTATGTTTCGAAAGTTTTATTTCGGCATATTTATTTAAATAATTTTAAGTTTTAACTGAATTACTTACTTATCGTAAAAATTGCGTTTTTTAGATTGTGAACGATACTTAAAAGTTTAAATATTATTAAATAATGTATGGCTATAATACTTTTGTCACCATTATGTTATAATTTTATGTGTACTTAACACAATACACAACGATCAAACTCATAAAAACTAGTAAAGTATCGATAAAAAATGTGAAATCTTTTATGAGACTATTTTGAAATTGGAATAAAAGAAAAACGAAAGGAAAAAAAAGAAAAGAAAAACTTGGAAAAGTTCCTTGTCTAGTTTTTAAATGAATCCTAACAACCGGACTCCTAAAAGGAAAGTTTCGACTTTAGGTGGTCCATAAGCAGAACGCGCGGTGGGCCTGCGGGTCTCCTCACTCCTGCGATCGCCGGCTTAACAGAGCAGGGAGGAGCTTGACGTAATCCTCTTTAGGATTCCACTCACGTAGTATCTGTAGCTGGTATAAGAAATATACATACATATTATCATCTTCCATATTTATGAAATCTGGTAAAAGATGTTTTTCGAAATGTTTATTATAAAAAAATTGCTTATTTATCTCTTTAAATTAATTACTATTTGTAAAATATTGTAGAAATCCTCAATTTACAAAATTAATATTGGCATTTATCTTGTGGGATAGAAAAAAGAACGTGTTTGAACTTTACGGTAAAATCAAATCTCAAGGGGGTTAATAGGGGGTGAAAGTTTGTTTTTCTACGTGAGCGTAGCCGCGGGTGGGACGCTAGCAGCATATTAATCACGAAACATCACATCCATACGGGGTATTTTTGGAAAATAAACAGCGATGTTATTCTACATCCATACATACATACGACGTCTTTTCATCTTCAATACAATAAGAAGTCAAGACCGCAAGTTTCCATAATATATTTAAATGTACGTTTCGAATAGTACGGCATAAATACTGTATCTGTTGTGTGCAAATACAAAGCCTTTTGCAGCTCTATGAATAAGACCTTAAGCACAATGTATCACTTATACGTTGTGTAACGTGCTCCCTGATTTGTCGGAACGCATGTTATATATTACGTGTCATATAATGAGAAATGAAGATGTTCCTCTAGCTCATGGTTGCACAGACCTATTAAGACTTATTAAGAATTCTTTTAGTCGATATTGGATCGACGTCGTACCGACAAATGAGGAACCGGTTCTGTAAAATAAACTTTGGACTTAGTAATTGTAAAGAATAATAAAGATATTTTTTAATGTTTCCAAAGAATTATAGTTGGTATGCGATATAGAAATGATGCTGCTGAAAATACAATGTAATATTTTTGAAAAAAAAAGACATTAAGTTATTGGGGTAAAAACGATTAGAAAATAAGTCTCACAATCGTTACCCATCTTCAATTCTTTTTGTGTGTTTTCCTCAATTATGTTTTTATGTAATCAACTTTCTTCATTTTTGAGCGAGCATAATAAAGCATCAAATTGAATTTTAATTTGAAAAGTAAATACCGAAAAGAAAATCAATTTTGTGGATATAATCGCAGCGGCTAATTAAACCGAGCACCTTGAGGTTAAGCCGGCTTAAACGAGAGCGAGGGGGGATGCTTTAATATCCGATATCGATTTTTTATCAGTTTTCCTGTGATATTCTAAAACGTTTCTTATAAAAACATAAGAAAGGTTTTAGAATTTCGCTTATAACTTTCTAAACTTTGGTTCAGTGTCTGATACATACAGTTATCATTAAACTCTTCTCAATTTTGAACATAATTCAAGTTTTTTATCGTTACAGTTGAATAATAATTTTAACATCGACTGTTTTTTAGATTTACAAAGGATGGTTTTGCTACGAAATATGACAGTCATTAATTTAACGCAATATAGTAAGTACTAAGTATCGGAATTCGGTAGAAAAACTAATTTAAACACTTGCGTAAATGTGACTAATGTTAGTTATTAATTATTCTGCTTCTTACAAATAAATATGTATTTTTGTGGTTTTAGTTGATATTTAGACTTATTTGTATATGTATTTATAATAAAAATGAATTATTCATGACCTTTTCTAAATATGTCTTGGTCCTTAATTCGTATATTATATACATGTTGTTTGTTTTTGTGGTAAGACTAATTTGTTTAAAATACTAGTACGGGTGTTATGTATAAATAAATCAAGACCTTTCATGTGATATCATACTCGGGTGCATACCCAAGTTGTATTAAACTGTCTTCGTAACCGCCTTACAGGTTTCACTCATCTTCGAACACAAGATTTTCTTTTGTCTAAACTGTTCTACTACAAAATTTTATTAAGAATGGATTGAAGATACTGCAGATATAGTCGAATAAACATTTTTCCTAACATACAACTGAGCTATTTGGCCTCAGAAACCTTGCTTCGTCTAGTCAAAAGTATTCCTACACTTAAACTATGAAACTGTCTGCATAGGTTTTAAAATTGTAGGTAACATAAAATAGCATATGAAAAGCATTTAATGATTCCTAGTACACACTTATGTTTATGTTACCAAAGCAGTGAGATCAGCGTGAGTTAAAAACAATACATTCTTTATTTAAAAGTGGACCTAAGGAAATCCTTGGAAATTCCGTCTTTAGATACTTTGCTTACAAGTTTCACTAAGCCTTCAGAGACTGTACTTAAGTACAAGTTTGTGTTCGTGTCAACGGCCGTCCACAAACCGCGAAACCCGATCGGATTGGTCTCGAGTGGCTGCGGTCGCCAGCTATGCGTACCTCAGGCCTGGTTGACTGAACGCAGGGTCCATCTGATACTGCCTACGTCCTATGAGTCCACCCACGCTTCAGTTACAATTATGGCCGCTGGAATAGATAAAGCATTCTCTAGAGATTAAAAGTTAATTAATTGACTTAAGTTTAACCAAAGGAAATAGAAAACATAGATATTGTTCGACCCTTCAGCATGGTAAATAAACCATTTTAGTACTGCTAGTATCTGCCACAGGAACCCCATAAACATTTTCTGCGAAGTTAAGACAATTTAAATATTTTTAGCGATTATTATGACATAAGGGGAGCAAACGGCGGAAAGTGATCAACGCCGCCTACAAGTATATCACAGGCCATAGCAGGTCTGGATAGTAAGGAAGGCTAAGGAAATAGCTAGAGAAATGCAGAATAGTTCCTTGTTTTTTACAGATATGATGGAGATAATGATGATGAGGGGCGGCATTTTTCAGTTCAGTTAACAAAGACTGCAAATCCGGGATTGTGTCACAGTTTTAGATGTTTGGCTGAATCTTGAAATTATCTGGACTTCTGGTATAAATGTCCTCTTTCACCCTGTTAGGAATGAAGCAGTCGCCCACTCTATCAACAAAGGCATCGCCCACCCCCGGCCGGAAGCCATGTGTCGCGTAATTGTGCATTAATATATTCGACACTCGCAAACAACAATACGCATTGTATTGAAGCTTTTCTTGGGAACTTGCTTTATATTGACTTGCGATGTAATCGAGGAGGTATCGTAAAACCCTTTGATGACTTAAACATAACGCAAATATTTACTACAGTAGGTGGTAGTAATATTAGTATTAAATTGTAGATAGTGGAATACAATAATCAATACAATTGTTATTCCATAACTCCACCATAATACAATTTGTGTGCCAATCATGAAATAACTATTGAACAGATTTTGATTACATTATTTATTTCATTTCATTTCATTTCATTTATTTATTCACTTTGTAGGTACAATAGTACGCTTAAAGCTAGTCCATTACAATAAAATAAATATCATTACACACATCATACATTGAAAACATTCATTAAATTCATTAGTCATACATAATATTACAATAATAGTCATTGTCCCAAAAATTTACATTACATTACAGAATTGAATTTGTCATAATATCAACATTAATTATTACAAACATAATACAATTATTAATAATTAAAAACAATAAAATATACTTAACAGTATTATATTATAACTTTATGTCCCATACATTTTTGTCATTAATGTACTCATTAATTGAGTAGTAGGCTTTTTTTATTAAAGTATTTTTAATAACAGATTTAAATTTTGATTCTTTTAAACCAATAATGTCTGACGGTATTTTATTATAAAATTGGACGCCACAACATACAAAAGATTTATTTACTTTAGTTAATCTAGTTTTCATACTAGCTAATTTATCTTTATTCCTTGTATTCAAGGCATGTTGGTCAAAACGGGTTACGGTTATATACATTATATTATTGAAAATAAATTGACAATGAAGGGTCATTATGTTTGCATCTTTAAATATTTCTCTCAGTGATATTCTGCTATTTAAATTAAAAATGGCCCTGACAGCTCTTTTTTGTAATATAAATATAGTGTCTACGTCCGCTGCACGACCCCATAGTATAATACCATATCTCATCACACTGTGGAAGTAGCTAAAATATACCAGTTTAGCAGTCTGTACGTCGGTAAGCTGTCTGATTTTTCGCACAGCAAAAGCTGCAGAGCTAAGACGATCTGCTAGATTATCAATATGTTGACGCCATTGTAGTTTAGAATCTATTGTAATTCCAAGAAATGTTGTATGTGGTACAAATTCAATCTTTTCATTATTAATCAATACATTATTTTGATTTAATTGTTTCGCTAAAGAAAATTTAATACACTTAGTTTTAGAAGCATTTAGGGATAGATTATTGACATTAAACCAGTGAGTAACATCTTTTAAAGATTTATTAATTGCTTGTACGTTAGGAGATTTTCTATCTATTTTGAATATCAGTGATGTGTCATCAGCGTATAAAATTATGTCTACGTATTTTTGTACTATCAGCGGTAAATCGTTTATATAAACTAGGAAAAGAAAAGGTCCTAATATTGAGCCCTGAGGTACTCCTACTTTTAAAGCATAACTTTTCGATTTTGTATTATTTAATACAACATGTTGTATTCTGTTATTAAGGTATGACGATATTAATTCCAATGATTTCTCTTTCACGCCATAATGTTGAAGTTTATCTAACAAAATATTATGATCAACGCAATCAAACGCCTTTGAGAGATCACAGAACACACCTAGTGTATCCTGCGATTTCTCCCAGGCACCGTAGATCATTTTTATGAGAGCTGCACCAGACGCTGGTGCAGCTCTCATAAAAATGATAGAGTTGTAGATTTCCCGCTACGAAATCCGTATTGTTGGTTATTTAACATTTTATTTAAATTAAAGTACGATAAAAGTTGGTTCAATATTATTTTCTCAAATATTTTACTTAACGCTGGTAATATAGAGACTGGCCTATAATTGTTTGGATCACTAACATTACCTTTTTTAAAGACTGGTATAATTTTTGTTACCTTCATAAGATCAGGAAATATTCCTTTGTCAACACACTCATTAAACAAATATACTAGGTAGGGACTTATTTCTTTAATTATATGACTTAATACAGATGTCGATAAACCCCAAAAATCTTCAGTTTTTTTAATGTTGAGTTCTCTAAATGTATTTATTATTATTGTCGAGGTTATATGTCTAAATTTGAAAGTATTACTATTTTCAGTTGAGCAGCTTTTAAGTAGCATCATTGCATCATCATGTGAGGATGTCAGATTTTTTGAAGTCTTGTATGGTATTTCTTCAAAGAAATTAGCAAAAGAATTAACCACGTCCCATTCATCTGTAATATCTAAATTGTTTATGTTTAGTTTAATCTTATTAATGTTATTTTTATTATAACCTAATTCTTTTGAGATGACATTCCATGTTGTTTTAATTTTATCCTTAGTTGTTTTAATTTCGCAAAATAAATGCACTAGAAATTAATAAAAGAGCGCCACAAAGCAATTATTACAATAAACTTAATACTGCGGCATATTTGTATTTACAATTGATAGGGAAAACCATCCGATTTTTTAAATTCTTTAAATAGGACTCTAGATGCTGCATACCTTACCAAAATTATTTATTTGCTATTTGGCTTTAAACGGCATGCGAAAAATTTATATTTAAAAATCTAAAAATAAAGAATGGTTTATTTTATATTTTTCATATAATACATCCATCTATTATTCATTTGACAGACCTCAAAATTACCTAGTACTTATTGAATGACGTACATTACATTCAGAGTTACTAAGTTTGTCATACAATGATTATAATCAAGGAACGCACATGACTAGCTTATCTGATTACACTGACTCAAGACTTCTTTACTTCCAAGTAAATAGCTTTTTGTTTCGACAACAGGAAAATATTTTTTGAAAATATGTCTCGTTAAACAGCAGTAGACATATCTTACTAAGCGTAAACCTCTCTGTTGTAAAAAAATTGCATGTTTTATGACAAAAAAAAACAAATCAGAAAGAGAGAAACTGTTTTTTTTTTATAACAAAATAACTCGGTTAATATCCAACTTTTCTCTAAGAATGCCGCTTTGATGTTATGAAATTCGTCCATCTTATTAACGAATACAAATAAAACACCGAATTGGTAACAATATTTTATTAAAAATAAAAAAATATATCAAAATTATAATTTCATGAACAAGTAAATGTACCCCAAACCCCACAATCCAGTCTTATTCGTAATAATTAGTAACAAAATACATTTTAAATGCAAAAGCAAAAATATAATTAATTAATTATATTTTTCAAATCGATGAACTAATAGAAAGATTAACCCAAAACGTAAACAAGCTCAAGTCAAGATCGATAGAGTCGCCATCTATGGAGACATTTTAAAAACTTTTCAGCTTATGAATAAAAAATAGATGGCGCTGTAACAAATAAATAAAATAGTTCAATTACTCAACAACAGATGGCAATACAAATTTATTTCTTTTTACTTATCAAAACACTGTGCTTTTTATACGACAAATATGTGAGACTTGCATTTACGAAATAGGTTGATACACAAACAATACAAAAATCATGAAGTACAAAAATTAATAGATAAGCTAAGTAAACACATGTTATAAGTGATGAAATTCCCAAAAAGAGCTGCAATCGTGCTGAATGTAAGTTATCGTAGGTACCTAAAAAAAGGAAATATATTAGTACACCACAATGAAAGGAATAAAATGACCGTTTTTTCATGCGTTGATTTCACCTCAAGTCTTTGAGTTTATTTAAGAAACTTATACTTCCAGTACATACTTAGTTGCCTACCTATCGCTACCGTCTTCAAAAAGAATTGAATCCAGTCTAAGTATTAGGCACACAAAAAATTACAATATTTTTTTATTGTTACTTAAACTTAGAGTACGCCACACTTGTAGTAAGCTTTTTCTTGAACAAAACCTTCAATGTATATTTTACAAAATGTTTTAATGTAATGAATTCATACCTATACTTATTACCTATCATATTACTAATATGAAAGTTAACATGTTTGGATGTTTATATAACAAAACTATTTGTCCTACTAAGAGAAAATACTGCTGTAAAATACGACAGCAACCTTACAGCGAGGGTAATAAGATTCCGTAAACAGTTATTCACAACTCGAGCTACCAAGTAAGACGTTTCCTAAGCAGCTTACACCTGCCTTGCAATATTTTCTATTCTGAGCTTCACAATACATGCATACTAACAACGGTTGCAAATCTATACATATAATAAAGGAGTAACCGAACCATTTCTGTACATTGAATATTTTTCAAAAAGAGTGATTGGTATGTAATATGTATGTTCCACAGATACCAAAACCATGGTTAGAATTTTTTTTTTCTGTTTGTCTGTTTGTCTGTTTATCTGTTTGTCTGTTTGTCTGTTTGTCTGTTTGTCTGTTTATCTGTTTGTATGTTCGTCAATCACGTAATAACTACTGGGTAGATTTTGATAAAATTTCACATGCTGATAGACCAATATTAGGTTCAACTTATAGGCTACATTTTATTTGAAAAAAATATTTTTAAGGGTGACTCTACATACATATAATC
>LQNK01001714.1:217048-230888 GCA_001586405.1 Phoebis sennae | reverse complement strand
CAATGAAAAGGTACTTGCCTATATAGCAGTTGTAATTCATATCTTTGATTTTACAGAAGTTTAAGAAAAACATAATATAACTCGGTGTATTGACTTTATTGTCTTTGATTGACTCCAAAAAGCAAAACATTATTATTGCAACGGCTTTACGATCCTTTTTGCCCCGAAGTCTAGTTTTTAAAGCGTTTTCTACACTTATATTATAAAGAGGAAAGAATTGATTTTTTGTTTGTTTGTTTGAATTGAATGGGCTCCGAAACTAATGGACCGATTAAAAAAAATATTTTACCATTGAAATCTTCCATTATCCTTCATAGACATATATAACATATGTATTATGCTAAGTGCGGAACAGCTAGTCTTTAATAAAAAGGCAAAACTTCTGTAATATTATTCATAATCATGGATTTTGTTTTATGCCAAAGTATTTTAATTTCTATTGATTATTATTTATATGACTTCAATAGATTATTATCTACCCTACAACAAAAAATACAGCTGTTTACAATGAACTTCAAATACGATCTCTACGAACCTACCTTCAATCAAACGAAAAAATTCTCTTACGACAAAATGGCCTGTCGATTGGTAGCATTACGACTGTAATCATACAGTATGGAGAATATACGGTGACCATAAATTACAAACGGTTGCCGTCCTACCAACGTTTTTGCCTTTTACGATGACATCTCAATTTAAGAAGATAATTTTATGCACATGCCTCCATGGATTGTTTTTGCACTTGATTGTACGTCCATTAAACTTTTTAAATTATAAATACGCTCGCGTGCGCTTTTTCAACTCTTAATTCGTTGTAATGAGCAAGAAATATCGCTTTTCAATTTAAATTATGGAGTGTGTTTGAAACGGAATTTTATAATGATCACCTTTTTATACATTTAGGTAAACATTTATTTAAAGATTTAAATATTCATGTATGATTCATAAGATAATAAATTATTAATAAGGTCAAGGGGGCTAACTCCGTCTATGGGGTATAACCGTCTGATTGCGTTTGTTGCGGTTGTATTCAAAGGATGCAGTTCATCGCTTAGTCGGTAAAACAGCACACTTAGTTAGTTCAACATATAATACAGAGATGGCGATACGACAAAGACTTACTCAGAAAACGGTATTTTAATTTTAGTATTGCTTCGACGCTGGATAGTGAGTGACCACTGTCGTCGTATATTCTAAGGTAAATACTGAATTATTTTGTTATTTTAAATAATAATCTCAAAAGAGTATAGTTCAATGATTACTTAAGTAAACTTCTTTACTTTTGTTCTCTGAAAGTGTGTAATAAATTAATTAAATCAATTTAAATTTTTCATAATCTCAAAGTCTCGAGTGTACAATTCCGTCCAAAAATTAGGGGGCTAAATCGTAATACGCCGGTTTTGCCCCTATGCAGATATAATAAACATTTTTAATATCTAACAAATTTGTAAAATTTTCAATATAATAATTTTATAGGTATATCTCTATGTTTACTGCTCTCTATTTGTCTTTGTTTTTGTCCGCTGAGTGTAGAAAAACATAATTGTTTCAGCTATTTTCCAAGTTATTATTACAACAATAATGGTTCGACAATACAAGAGACGTACAAATAAAGGTGATTACGACAAAGACCAATTGCGCGAAGCTGTAATGGCAGTTCGGAGCGGTAATCTAACCGGTTATAAAGCTTCTAAATTATACAAAATACCAAGGATGACAATTATGGACCACGTCCATAATAAAAGATCTTCAAGTATACTTGGGCGAAGGACGACACTACCTTCAGCGATCGAAAGTAACCTCGCACATGGCATACGTACCATGGAGAAGTATGGGTTTGGGCTAACAAGGGCCGAAATTCTAGACATGGTAGGAACCTACATTATTAAAAATGAAATAGCAACTTGTTTTAAAAATGGCATACCGGGTAAGGATTGGTTCGTCTCCTTTGCAAATCGTCACAATTTAAGCATCAAGAAACCACAAGCTGTTGAATACGCACGTAAAACCGCTATAGATCCGTTTATTATATACCCGTATTTTGATCTATTAGAAAAAACTATTAACGAGTTAGGCTTACAGCAAAAACCACATGCGATCTGGAATGTGGACGAAACAAGTTTCGCAAAAGACCCTTCTAAAAGCAAAATCGTAGGTGCCAAAGGTCACGCGGCTACTAGGACCATAGCTTCACCGGGTAAAGACAATACAACAGTTCTTCTCGGCGCTAACGCAGCTGGCCAAAAGATACCCCCATTAATAATATTTAAAGGAAAAAACGTATGGGATGAATGGACCAGTGCGGATGCTTATCCAGGTACAACATACGCAGCAACTAAAAACGGCTGGATGGAAAGCGATATATTTGAAGCATTTTTTAAAAAATCCTTTTTGCCCGCGATTGGTGAAGAACGTCCAGTTCTTTTGATATATGATGGTCATTCAACCCACGTCGGATTAAATTTAATAGAAGAAGCTCGGAAAGCTCACGTAACTATCATAAAACTGCCTGCACATTCTAGTCATGTGCTGCAACCACTTGATGTTGCAGTAATGAAATCATTCAAAACCCAATGGGATGTTCAATTAGTAAAATGGCAAAGACTTAATATAGGAATACCGCTGCCAAAAAAGGAGTTTTCTAGGTTAATTGGTTCTATATGGCGAGAAATAAATCCTCAAATTTTACGAAATGGATTTCGAAAAGCTGGAATTTATCCAGTTAACCGAAACGAAATCTCTCATCACATTTTTGACCCTTTGCAATTGAGCCGTTGGCAACAGAATATTCAATCTGTACAACAGTCGCTACAAAAGGAACCGAAATCATTGTTATTATTCGCACTAGAAGCTCTAAATAAAGTTACGGTACAAACGGATTTGGAATGTAAATCAATAACTAATGATAATAAACCTGAACATATTTTAACACAAACTGCAACTAACCGATCAAAGGTAACATTTGAAGACCTTCTTATAGAAAAAGTGAAACGGGGAGAAAGCTCTAAAGTAAAAAAACGAAAGATAGCACCAGGTGCTGAAGTAATTACACACGATGATGTGATAAAATTCAAAATTGATGAGCAAAGTAAACCAAAGACTATTCAATCAACAAAACACTGCAATGAGGTAGTTCTGATAAGTGGATTATCTAAGAATGATTCCCAATGTATGCCTTTTACTGCACAAAATTCGAATGAATTGCCTAATTGCCTTAAAAACTCAGATAAATCTAACGTCAAAATTCTATCAGATATAATAATTAAATCTCCAAGTCAGGCTCTCACACATACAGAACCAGGACCATCGAATATTAAATTGCGAAAGGCAAAGGCTAAGATAATTAATCGCGTTGCAGCCTCAATTAAAATCACCAAGAAGTCGCATACCAGAAATACACCTCGTTTTAGTAGTAGACGAATTCTCGCAAAAGAAAACAGACCAAGACTTGGAAAAATACCACCGAACAATCTCTCTCGATCAAGCTCTACTACAAGTGTATCTGGAACGTGTAGCAACCATAGTGACTCTGATATAGTAAATGTTAGTTCTGATAGTGATAGCTATTCCGATACCCTATTTAAGGAAATAACAAATAATTATAATGATACTAATTCTAAATCACCAAAGACTAGAAAACATATAAAGACTGAAAAACTTACAAGCCAAAAAAATATTTTGAGAAGCAAAAGTGATAATGTAAATGATAAAACAATATATAATGCAATATATTCCATTAATGACCATATTATAGCGAGATATTATAATCGAAAGTGGACTTACTATGTTGGCATGATCAACGATATAAGAATTAGGGACGGAGAATTATATTATAATACCAGATTTTATAAAACATTGCGAAAACCTGAATTGCACTTTAAAATGATGAAGAAAATAGATCAGGATGAAATTTCACATATCTCTATTGTTAAAAAGACTCATTTGGTTGACGATAAACAAATAAACGGACTTAAATTAGCATTCCAAGATGATGAACTTTATTTTAATTAGTAGTAGTTTTAGTTAGTAATTGCAGTAGAAATGTTTTTTTTTGTATTAATAATTTTAAGAAAAAATTACTTAATTAAGTTTTTTATTATTTTAATAAGGCACTAATTAAAGTTTTCCTTTCATTTCGGTAGATTTAATAGTATTGAAGACTGGTTTTATTTTAAAGATATATAAATCAAGGGTTGAAAATATTCTTATTAAAAAAATTGTTATGTTTGTCAGTTTTTATAATTTTATATAATCTTAAGGAAAAATTACTTAATTATGTTTTTTGTTATTTTAAGAAGGCACTAATTAAAGTTTTCTTTTCATTTCGGTAGATTTAATAGTATTGAAGACTGGTTTTATTTTAAAGATATATAAATCAATGATTGAAAATATTCTTATTATAAAAATTGTTATGTTTGTTAGTTCTTATAATTATATATAATTTTAAGGAAAAATTACTTTATTATGTTTTTATTATTTTAGGAAGGCACTAATTAAAATTTTCCTTTCATTTCGGTAGATTTAATAGTATTGAAGACTGGTTTTATTTTAAAGATATATAAATCAAGGGTTGAAAATATTCTAATATTTTCTATGTTACTATTAATTAAGAGTAATATTAACTTTTATCATTTAAGCTTTAATTAATATGTATAATTTCCAGAGATATTTATGTTGAACTGTTTTACATTTTTTTTGTTAGAACTATTTCCTTAAAAGTTATGGTTGATTTTTTGTTTTATTAAGCATAAAAAAATTGTTAAGATACTTAAATAAAATTTTAGCACAAATGTGTAGTTTGTGTTTTTAACCTCTGCCTTCACGATTATGACGGAATAGCCCCTAAAAACATGTTTTGTTAATAACATTTGTTTTCATCGGTTTATTGATCAATGAAAAGCTTATAATTGTTTGCGCTTAATAAATGCATCTTCCAGTGTCAAGATTCTATGGAAATCTAATCAAGTAATGCGGCAATTGCTGATTGATGGATTTTCCCCACTTTGTAGTGTAAATCCGTCTAAAGCCCAAATTTTAAAAAAATTGTAATATCTTTTTACTAAGAAAAACTAGATAAAACGCATAAATAACTTTTTAAAGGTCAATATTTTTTTATTTGCATCACGTCTTCAAAACGTTTGTGTGTTAATTAGTTTATAAACTGCAGTCGGTCAAATATAATGTTAAAAAAAGTATGCCGACATTAGCCCCCTTGACCTTATAGGAAAACTAATAATAAAGTATGTTTGGATTAACTTTCACTAAAATCGTCATTAATTAATCGTTAATTATTATACTTATTCAAAGATTTTCACTCAATGTCATATTAACACGGCAAAGTTATCAGTTGCTTTATAACATAATTCGTTATGAGGTACTATAAAATTTGGGTCATGCAAAAAAGAAACATGCGAGCGGTCCACTTACTCAAAAAAATCATAATGCAATAAAATACGATCCCATAGATGCAGTTCGGCACCTCAAAAGCTGAGTTTTTGGCCGCAAAACCAAAAGCTTTTGAATATCTGCAAAAAACAAACAATGGTATGTTTATAACTGATAGCACAATGTGTGGAGTCGTGGGCATTCAATCGTTTATTGTTGTTGTCGTTAACTTTTTTTATAAATACCAGTTTAATAAGTTTTTAATTTGCTTGCGTTTAATTTTTTAGTAGATTACAGTGAGTAATTGTTTTATTTCCAAATGTGATAAACTAGCGTCTAGACTTCGTTCGAGTTAAATTCGGGATTATAGAATAAAGGCTATCCTTCTTTGAAATTCTTAAATTTATTATACTTAGGAATTATTCATTGTATATATATATAAGTTATAAATATAAGTTTGATTATCATTTTTGATAAGCATAAACATCGATTATCGATGTTATCATGATCAATAATTTAATGGTCTATCAATTTTTCTTTATATTATTAAAACGAGATTATTAGAAACATTTTTAATTATAAATGAAGGGGAAAGTTTTATCTATTTTTTTTTGCGAAAATTTCAGTAATATTACGTAACAGACTAAATGAACTGGAAATAATTTGATATGAATGTAAGTGCAGCCTCAACTGGGGTTGAAGTTCGGGGATTATGGGATAAGAGGAGGAAGGGTTGGAAATGGGCCTTGCGTTGTATAGTCGTTAACATATGCTGCGACAACTGTGACGTGGATGACGATATTTTGCTAACATGCGGTAACTTTCTTACTGTTGGCTTAATTGAGACCTAAACGTTTTTTTTACTCGAACATCTTGACGGAACCATCCTATTACTATTATAAAGGCGAAAGTTTGTAAGTATGGATGTATGGATGTATGGATGTTTGTTACTCTTTCACGCAAAAACTACTGCACCGATTATGATGAAACTTGGTATACATACAGGTAAGGGTTCAGAATAACATATAGGCAACTTTTAATCCCGGAGTTGCCACGGGATCAGACGTTACGCGGAGAAACCGCGGGGCGCGGCTAGTTATGTATAAAATGATTATGCTACGTGCTATTTTTTGAATATTCGTTGTATCACTTTTAGGCTACCTTGGCTCAAGATGTTAAATTAAATTTTTACTGGATAAAACAATAGGCTCAGTATAAAAAAACAGTTAGGCCACTATGTGGTTCTTATGGTCTCAATACGTGTTAAGAGTAATTGGTAGGTACTTTTAGTATATTTAACCTTAATCAACATATCTAGTCAAAACGAATAATAAAAATAATTACCAGATGCATCTTGTTCGAATGATATGACATAGGTACTTACGACAGTTTTTTTTTAATAAGTACGTATATATTTATCTCCATGATCAAATCCTTCATTAAATAACATGACATAAACTGAATTACGTAAAACAAAAATCGGAAATATTTAAACATCGAATAAAAGTTAATAAAAAATGTATACTCACTCGGATGTAAGGACTTTGGAACAGCTGGCGTGTTCACCGATATCGCAAAGCGCCTTGTACCCGGGCCGCGATTCCGCCGCCATTTCTACGTACAGCGCGTACGTCGACACAAGTATTCCTATTATTCCGGCTGAGACGAGACCACGATTTAACTTCTGCATTGCCATGATTTCTGGAAGAATTAACTTTATCAGCATACTTAGGCAACGGTTCTTCAAAACAGTTTACCTTATCTCAGGAACCTTGGCATTTAACACGATTGTACAAATAATAATTAATAAGTAAGTATATGTTTAAATTTTAAGTATTTGGACTTTATTTTAAACATTAAGTACAGTAAATGGAAATCCTGTGACCGCATACCATATATTGACACCCAATTCGATTTTGTTCATTGATATAACGTTAAGATAGCTCAAACTAAATTCATTTCCTTATTAAGTGACGGTAATTAGTGGAGGAGATGTAAAAATATATTATTATCGTTGCAATCATCAGCTAAGGGAATATTTAATTGCTATGTTCCATTTCACGTCCTAATAACTAATAAATCATATTTTATGTACACTACTTAATACCTGTTTAATCAGTGAACAAACAATAAACAAATCGATAATGAACACGAATATAAATATTAAAGACTAGTTGTTCCGCGCGGATTCGCTCCTGTTGCATCAGGGTTAACGTAGGATCCTACTGGTAAAATAATTTTTCAAATTGGTCCAGTCGTTTCGGAGCCATAAACAAACAAAAAATAAATCAAATCTTTCCTCTATACAATATACGTAAACGAATACAAAATAAAATTATTCTTCAGTTAACGTATTTCCTGAGGCCTTTTATTTCATTAGAGTCCGTGTTAAGAACCAGAGGAGAATGATATAAATTTAGTAATAAATTGTTCCTATAGTTAGGGATTTAAACCCTTAATTTGAGAATACTATGTAAAATGCATATAAAAAATAACAAAGCAAACGACCCCCGTTGTGTCCTACTGAAGCTTACCTACATATTTCAATTTAAACTTTGAAATCAAATCACGCGGACCCTTAAAAGTCAGGGTTAGTATTATAAGGGTCGAGTGCTTTGCAGTGTTTGGTTTTTAGCCTACTTAAAAATAAAATATAAATGCAAACATTTTTTATGGATATTTTATAAAAAGAACAAATTTTTGTAAGAGAGTGTACATTCAATTATTTTTTTTTAATATTTCGGAATGGAAGCTAAATTAATTTAATATTTAATCCTTTCTTTTAAGAATAACGAGTTTTAGATAATTGTTTTTGTAATTATATTATGTCTTTTTGTGTCTCCAATGTCCTTGGTCTTATCAAAGTTCTTTTTAATAATAATGAATTTCATCTTCTTTTGGTGTATGTAAAAAAACTGTTTAATATAACTAGGATATGTATCATAATTTATAATTTAAATTGAAAACAGAAAAAAATATTCATAATCGCTTGTTAGCATGAAAATATAATGAACAACAACAGAACTTACAAAATTTACACCACAAAACGCAATATTTACGCTTTTTTAATTCAATATTACTTTTTAATTTATGTTATCAATTTCTATAAAACACGGTTCACAAATAATTCATAATTTAACTTAAACACAATCTCTCCTTGGCTCGTTACCATTAACAAATGAGCGAAATCAAGTTAAGATCAGATTAAAATTCGCTTGTATATCGCTCACACCTTGTTGAGCATTAAATTTAATATTCATACACATTAATGAATATTCACAGCGGTGTGGCATTCATTGGCAAAACTAAGATTATACTAAGTCTTTGCTCGGCTCTTAGCAATTTATTTATCGAAGAAGATACCATAATAATTCAGAAAAGCATTAAAGCGCCATACGTTTTAAATGCGAACGCTATAATATTTAATGACTGAAATTTAAAAAAAAAAATTTTTTAGATCAAATGATATACGATACAATTGAAAGTTTGTTATTAAATGTGCCATTTTTTTCATTAATTAAGTGGGCGGTAGTATTTAGTAAAATACTTTCATAAGATATTAATAACCCTTTAATTCAAAATTCGTCACTCATACTACAATAATAACTCTTTTACTACATAGATTTATTTAAAACTAAATAAAACAAGAGATATCATTACGAATAGATATTTACGAATCAGTTACCTAGGTTAAATATAAATTATTATAATATGTATGAAACAAATTTCTTTAATATAATATTATAATGAACGCATCTGTTTGCTAAAGTGTCAAAGCTCAATTATATCAGCGAACTTCACTACGGTTAAATAACTCCATGTAGCTGTGTCAAAATTTAAAGTAAACACAGAGACTCAAATGTTCGTATAATTGGACGACACCGAGCTTGTAGTTGAAAAACTACAACACCAACAATTCACACAGTACCAACATGGAAAAATAAAACGCCTATTGTATAATTTTTAATCTCTGTTATAAAAACATATTTTTAATTTTAAGTATAATTAAGTAATAACTTATTATTATTTTTTTCCTTATTTATTTACGAAAAATTGTGTAACTTACTAGTAATTTTAATAAGTAGGTCAGTTCTGCTGTCTTGTAATTTACGATAAAGAAAGAGAACACAACATCAGTTAGAAGAGTAACCACTACCGCCACATTGCCAATGACGCCCGATTTTGCGGAATGTGTTGTCGTTATGTTGGCAGCACTGTTTTAGTTCACCATCGCGACCGCAACGCAGCGTTGGCGTCGTGCAACACCTTTCATTGTATTGACTATTGACTGATTCTGAATACAGAGAATAATGTACGAAACGAAATTATTGTTTTATTGTACTAGTTCTTGTTAAAATATATTGTAATATATCTTAGTTTAAGTGTAAATATGCCACCGTTTACGTAAAAGTGAAAGAAGACAGCCCGTCAAGTGCTACGCGGCCATTTTACTTGCAATGCGGCAACGGTGTACGATCCGCCATTGGAAACGGCCAGTGTCTTTTTCTGTGTGCAAGATTTGTATTGTGTTAAAGTTTTCAGTTTAGAAACATAGGATAACCATGTGTGATAAAAGTGTAGTGCGGACTTTAGTGTAGTGAGGCACGGTGGTCGGGTGTTTCGAATAATGTGCGAACGATGGAAAACGAAGTGAAGCAGCGCAATCAGCGAAACAGGCGAAGGGAACGGGCACAGCGCATGCATGCACAGCGAGAGAGTAAGGCTAAAGATGGGGACAGTGGCGAGGACGAGTCTCCCGCGAGAGAGAAACCACCTCGTCCTCCGGCCAGGAGGAAGAAGTCGAAGGAACCCCTCGGAGAGGAGGATATCATTGATGGTTTCGCCATAATGGCATTTCGCACCTATGAAGATCTCGAGGTAAGCCTGCATATTGATACTTTACAACAACTCCAATCATATTAATAACGAATGTCAGTAAATAAGAGTGTTAATCTTTTATAAAACATAAAAACAATTTATGTACACAAATATGTTAGTATAAGGTTTAATTTAATATATTTCTCTCGATTGTCCGTTTTGATAAATAATTGATAATACAAGATCGCGATAAGCGTAAAGCCATTGTCAATATTATTGCACTTATTGAACACACCTTATAAGGTTTAATGTTCGTTTTCAAGCAACCCTGTTATGAATTAATTAGTTTTGCATTGCTAAATACTGTTTCTTTTTATGTACATATATCCCCATTACAATAACTCCGTTCTGTAATCGCCTCGGACGACGTCTCGGAAGTGCATTGACCTATTGAATAAGGACTTAAGTACATAGTATTTTGAAATAACAGTGGAAACTTGATATCTCTTATTTGCATATTGGACTAGCTTCGGTGGTACGTATAGAAGGTATATGCAGTCTAGGTCTTATGTAGAGCAGCTGACGAAGCGATCGTCTTAGTATGCTCTGAAAGCAGAGTGCACCCGCGGTCTCCCGCTAAGTGTAAATTTGGTCTAAGTGGCTTTCGCTCGTTTGCGCTCATTTATCTCCCCGTTCTCGAACGACAATGTGCTGTATGTTGAAGTCTCGTATGAGCACAATAAAACTACATTCTACGCTATCTTTCTAAATTATGGTGACAGGCGTGCCGTTTGTGGCTTGTTTGAGCCTTGCGCACGAACGTTATAGGCTCTAAAACAGGTTCCCTTGCTCCTATTTAATTCACCACATGCGGTGTGCAACATTTATGCAATTTCTGCTTACAATGGCTGTAACTTAATTTTCTACCAGAAACTGGTTTTTGTGGAAATTGCACCAACATATGTTCAATGGTACGTGGTTTCATTTAATAAAAGTCTCGTCGGAAGACCGTTTATAATAATAGCCTATTATGTTGTGAATGAATCGCCACAATTCTTATCTACGAGTAACATGAAACACGATCTGTAATGACGAAATGTTTCCTATCAAGTGATTAAATTGTTGCAAGATATGCATGAGGTATTTTCCAAAGTAGACTTGACGCGGTAACTAGAGGAGGTAAATAAACGTTAACTACGGCATTATCAGCACGTATTATGAAAATTACGTGTATCTACGCTATTAATTGACATTGTTTACTGTAGACGTTTTAAAGTTTATCGTCTTAGGGCAGCGGTGTCGTGGTTTAATTGCTCTCGACTGAGGTGAAGTAAAGTTATACGAGCATGACCGTGTCATCTGACGCCCGGCGAGCGGCGAACTATAAACACAATGAGTAATTGGCTAATGATTTTCCCACGGCTACCGAGTCCCGTTTTGGGACTTTTTAATGTAATTTTGATTTGTACTAATCTTACACACGCATATGAAAACAATACATAAACATATTAGATAAGCGAAATCAATTTAGAGTATATTATACCTTACAATTCTCCTATAAATTCTTTTAAACTCTTTAATTTCCTATTGTTATTAGCATTAGTAGTATAGAACGTATATTATTACAATAATATTTTCTTCCTTTACCTTATTGACTTATCTGATAGTACAGAATATTAAAGAAAAACTCATGTAGGTAACAAGAAAGTACGTTACATATTAACACTTTATTTCCATTGAGATAATTTTTAAAGTATACACAAGCCGCTAAATATATACGTATATAGCAGCGAATCTTTATGTCATATATTTACAAAATTGATTTACGTAATTCAGTATCCAATATACGAGTTTGTATAACTTATTTATACAAGAATTTATTAAGAACCTGAACGCAAAGTTAGCGTGTTTGTCGTGCTCTCACTGAACATCGGGCTAATCTTATAAAAATGTAAAGTGAGGCGTGGTAAAAACTAATTTGAAAGTTTGACAAGTTTCGTCTACCTGATAAGCGGTCGAGAGATTGAATCTGGTACGGGGAAGTTGGCGAGCGTGAAAATGCACTACCGGCAAATTTGCGAGCTACGCTTTTTGCTTATAAATGACTTTGCAATATATTTTCGATCGAATATTTAAACACCGAACGCATCATGATGCAGCATATTGAAATTCAATATTGAATTGTACGTAAATATTTGCTTAAACCCACGCTTAAAAGCTTTTGTTCCACTTAAAACCATACCTATGAAAATAAAGATAAGCTCGTATTACATAAACGCAAAGCTGTTGCTGAAAACAATAAGAGTACACTTTGCAATACTTACGGCTAAGTACGATACTCATTAAAAAGTGTATTGTAAAGCTTAGCTTACCTGACTACTTATTTACATGAGCTACATTGTTGCCTTAATACCCTGACATAACAATGTAACGAGATAAAACAGTGTTAAAACACGGTTTTTATATCGCCTTAATGCCCGGAGAGAAGCCGTATATAAACACACCCATGTAAACCACACAAATGTACAAAATGAATGTCGATCTAGTCAGGTCAATTATTAACATGGTCTTTTGATAACTCATGTTCTCATTAATGTTTTATATGTTAACCAAAACGCCCTTAGATATACCTCTACACCTATATGGTGTATCAGGGCATATCTGAGGGTATTCTGGTTAACAAATATCACATTGTATAAATAAGTCCCGTCTAGAGATTTCGAACATCACACACACATAACTAACAATCTTTCGAGAAGTTCTTTACCGAAGTTTCAACCACTCCCTTCGCTTTTATTGCTCTTCATGTTACTGCTTCTTGAATTTCAAACTGTCAACAGTGCTATTAACTTGGGAACTTTACTTACCGATAATATCTACCAGTGTTTACACTTTTATTTAGCTGTTCGTTCAAACGAATAATTTTACGTCAACATACATCGTTAGCTGCGTTTAGTTGACGTATATGAAATAAAATAATAAACTATTTCATGCCAAGAAAATACACTGGTGCATAGAATTTTCCGAACTATTTGTTTGAGAAAAGTTACACGTAAAGCATAGCCATTTACTTTGAGAATTGCAGAAAAATTGCTTTGTCCCAAACTCATGGGGAAAGTTTTGTTTGCCCGTACTCGCTTTAAATAGTCGAGTGCTCTCTTGAGCAATAACTATGCAAATACTCCCATCTTGAGCGCTTGTACAGATTTATTTTGATACCGAGCGAGTTTAATAAAACATTTTCGGCGCATTTATTTATGTTGCATTTAATGACTAGCTATAAAACGTTCGATTAATTTTTATATTTTATGAGCGTTCGCTATGAAAAGCCGAATATAAATTGTCGTAAACATTTCATATCAAAATAAAAAGAAAATACTGACATGTATATACGAGTATACTCCCTGTCATATTTTATAAAAATAAATTATGTCCTTTAAACTATTTTTTTACAAATTGAGCACAAAACATTTGTTCGTTCAAAAAGATATAAAATAAAATACTTCTTACTTAGTAACAACATAAGTCGATACTTTTTCTTAATTGGTAAACTGTATTATTTTCGGCGTCGTCTTATCATCTTATTATTATCTACTGTACAAGTAATCTTCATTAAAAACCTTGAGACAAAATACTA
>LQNK01001714.1:176806-216763 GCA_001586405.1 Phoebis sennae | reverse complement strand
AGAAATTAATTTTAAAGATAAATGTTAGTTTTCGGTACCCGAAATTTGACTTATGTTATCTCCAAAACTAGTTGACTGAGCATGATGGGAGTTTTACTCTCGCTGTTGGTATAGAATGCTTTGTATTATTAGGACGAAAAATGAGCTTGTCCGATTTTAGGGGTAAAAAAAATACTGTGCGTAGGTAACTAACATGTACACGATACACGAACATTTTAATTAAATAAATGAAAATTGCAGAATAAATAAGTAAGCGCTAAATATAGTAATTTAAGTATTGTTTGTACTTACTATATATACTTAATAATTAAAATCATTAATCTACTATAAAATATATCAGTTTTAACTTTTTTAGATGCTTCGTTGCGTAAATACAATTCCTAAACTAGACTTCTAACAGTAATAATAACAAAATCATAGCAGATATTCATTGGTTTCGACAATTTCAATATTAAAGAGATCTATTTCTAAAAAATTCATTACATAGGTATTGCTACGTACACCTCCTTTAATTTCATCATCTGACTTTTGATTTATAAAATCATTAAGTATCGACCCGATTTAAATTATAACGAGCAATACAAACAAATGACGTCTGTAATTATAAAGACGATTAATCGAGCATTCAACGCACAATTAAACACAGTAACCGATACATTAACTATTGACTATCGGAAAAAAATGTTTTCGTGTGTGCTGGAAAGTAAATAGCTTAATTATATAATAACTTGTTTACGACAAAAAAGGAAATTACATTGTTGCTTTGGAATTTAAAAAAATGTTATACTATTACTTTATTGTTGCGTTACTCGTTAATCACACAGAAACGCAACGATTAACCGGTATTGTTTAATAAGTGATGACGATAAATTGTTTGCCTTCATAAAAATATACGGCACTCATCGGTAGTAAAAGGCATGAAAAGCGGCGTTATTAATGTCGCCTTTAGCTATTGGAAGTTAGTACTCTTTATCATGCAAATCGTCGCAAGTCTCGGCAAGAGCGATCGAATGGCAGCCACTCGGCTGGATTCAAGATGATGGAATAGATTAAGGAAGTATGCTTGTAAACGAATGCTTAGTTTGTCTTTATTGCTTCCCCTTCAGAATTCACCTTTATATCGTAGCACTTGCATACTATTTAGTCTTTGAAATGTTTATTACCGAGTTAACTGTCCAATATAATTAAAGGACATAATATGTAATATTTGCACTGTCATTAAAGAACGATAAAACTCACATCGTATTATTAAACTGCGTCACAAGTTTCCAATAATTTACCTTTTTTATGTACTATGTAAATGTGAACTAAAAGTTCGATACAATGCATGCCTTATCTACATCATCGTGTTATGTTCTACGATACAATGTAGCTCGAGTAGGTATCGTAAAATCATTTCTTTATTTAGAAATGGTAAGTTGAAGTATGAAAACATTATTGCGAACATAAACGTAAATGCGGTGGCACAAGCTACTAAATTAAATTAGCTCAGTAAAATATGAGTTAAAGTTGTCGTAACTCCGGCTGGCGAATATAAACAATAGAATTTATGAACGGTTTAGACTCATTTAAATGTTGGTTTGAAATTTAATTGTAATGGATTTTGTTTACCGCAAATGGGCGCTCGAGTTTTTCACTTGCATTGTTGTTATTATTGTATGGGAACGACTAGAACAAATCAATTGTTTACGACGCGTTTCACTACGGTAAACCTATAAAACAAACACGAATTGCTTGTTAGATAAATGTTGACAAAATACCTGTTTATATTACCTAACGCCGAATTTGTCTGCGCAATTTATATACGAACGTGCTAACAGAAACAACTAAAACGTGACTACACTTAAATCAATAAATCACTAACACATATTTAAATCGATTTCGCTTGTGTACTTGAGTTACTCTCATCGATTATACACACGCCGTGAAGTGGGTATTAGAACATATTATCGTTTATTGCGACACTATACAAACATTTGTAATACATCGCCCTATTATCGTACGAAATGTCAGAGCTGAATCAATGTTTACAATCAAGTTAGTTGCGAATTGCAATGACGTGGCCCAGCGACCGTATCGTACCCTTTTGAATCGCTGACAAGTCCGACATGTTGCGGTTGATTGATGACCCGGAAATATACATTTGAGAGAACACTCGCCAATATCGCATTCTTTATTCGGCACTTGAGTCAACACTGATATCGTTGATAAAACATCCATTCACGCGTGTCGTCACACATTACATGATCATCACTAATTGATATAAAAAACAATGTCGCTATCTGCGTCACGCAGTGGGGATTTGATATAAATTCTTTAGTTTAAAGATTTTTTTCCTCAACATGTTTGCACTGCAATTTTTTATTATTAAAAATATTTTTACATCCTAGCAAGGCTTTAAAATGCATTGTTTATTTTTCAATGGAAAACATTGTGTAAAAGCCGTAAAATATTTTTTACAAAACCGTCCTGTCGAAACAGGGTGGCTCGGGGCGGTCCCAGTTTTCGAAATAAACACCCGGTGTCACGCGACAGTTCCTCCGACACGCGTTTACAAATATTTCGATTACCTCCCTCCCATTAAATTGTTTCCTCATGCCGATAACGAACCAACACCGTCGTAAACTAAGCGTTGTTTACACGACTATATTTAAACCCTACAAAGTATGCCCATTACACTCGTTGCATGTTTCACAACTTTACACAGTATCGGCATTCGCTATAATAACAAATAAAGATTCATATCTAAACATAATCTCCGCTCACGAAACTGAATGGTTACGTTTTTTCTCTCTTTGTTGTCTCCGTGACAATTGCCTTCTTTTTACGAACGCTTTTTTGCAGCTGATTCGAATTTCTTTGCCGGTTATAATCGATCGAATCTGAATAGCGTATTGTGTTTTTGTGTGAAGTTGTCCAATTTTGAAAATGTATGAATCGTTTAAATAGTGATATTTCACGTTAAAAAGCGTTTATTGTTGGCTCGTTTAGCGCGATAAGTTAATTATATTCTCTAGTCGATAGAGCTACATAATCGTTCATTACCGCGGTACCTAATCCGCCCGGCGTTTACTCACACCCGCTTGTCTGATGACTTAATTAATGATCTGCCGTGTCGCTGTTAATTAAAGAGCGCTGGCAAATTAAGTTTACGCTAAGCTCTGGAACACCGCAAGATTAAAAACAGAATGCAATTTTGTGCAGCAATGGCCTACATCGATTTTAAGTAATTAGATGCAAGGTTATCTGTGTCGACTTTCGCTTTATTCAGGTACCTGCTGCAACTGCGTGCGTGGTAATGTTTTGGTATATTTATTTATACAAAATGGTTTATTATTCAGCCGTAGTAATTAATGTAGTTTTCTCATTGCAAAAACTATCATATTTTATGCGATTACATTTGTAAACAGAAAAACAAATTAATATACTTAAGTCATTTAAAAAATACTAGGCTTGATTGTGTGTATAATTAATCATAATTAAATTGCGTCTTTAATTCTATTTTTAAACCACATTTAAATAATTATGATACATTTATATTTCTTAAGTCACTTTACGTAAGCATGACTGCTTATAAATTACAAGAGTTATTAAACAAAATTTATGCTAATCGTTGTAACGAAATAAATCGTTGAACAAATTCATTAGGAACGTTTATTGGCTCGATATGAATATAGCTGCTGTCGCATTAATGATTAATATGTTGTCAGTGGAGTAATTATAGTGAATGACCGTTGTCGATGAGGTGTGACCGCCAGCAGACCGCCAGGTGATTACTGACTGCATACAGAGCCGCTAATTTCTGTATATAATTCTTCTCTTGAATACACGCATTACGGTTACTCTCTTGCGCGATAATTGGAGGTTAGATACTCGAATTTGCATATCGTTACGGATATCATTACATCGAAAGCAATTTACTCGCGTGTAATGGTATTTTGTAATGAGTGAAGAATAATTAATGGTGCATCATAATTATTATCAAAGTAGAATATTATTTGTTAAATTATTTTAGAACGGTATATTAAAAATAAACATTGTATTACCGTATTTTTATTTGATAGAAATCAAAGACGTACCACTTTTTGTCACAGTATTATATTTTTAAATATTTAATGAATAATATCAAGAAAAACTTTAATGTACGTACGTCATACATTGTGAAACTTCGTTAAAATTACTCCAACGACTAATCAAAAAACTGATTGCTTATTAATAATGCTAATGTTATGTAGGATTATAATTTTGATAAGCTGATAATTAATTTTATGAGCAATTAAGTATCTTTATTGGCAAATACATATATGAGAATAATAAGGAAATTTAACAAGATTTCTTCCTCGAATATCTAATCATGAGACGGGATGTATGTTATAGATAAAAGTTGGATATTTATTATATTATGTTGGTTCATATCATATTCATTATTATATCATTCAGTTCATTGATACGAGAAAGGTTAGATACACAAACAAAATATTCCCAATATAATAAATATAAACATTATATTAAGGACGAAAATCCCGTACAAAAAACTTATTTGTTATATCAATGTAGTTATTTTTCAAGCCAAAAACTTTACTGGTAAAACAGGCATTAGATAAACAACCTTCTCTGTTATATTGTTACAGTTATTATTACGAGGGAAATTCAACAGAACCGTGACGGAAACAAAATTCTCTCGAGACCTTTATGTCGCATAAAAGATTTTATACAATTCATTTCAGTCTAATAAAAAAGTTATCACAGATTCGTAGAAATCGGGCGAGTTATTTTTCCGCCGGCGGCTTCTAACTCCGTGGGAACGACATCTTAAATCGAGATGCCTTTATCGTAACATTATTTCATTTATCTCGTAAATTGTTGTCGCGAACATAAATGTTTTCTTTGATTTATTCACTTGTACTCGACTTCTGTCAAACAAATTCACTTGTGTATTTATTAGTTACACAAACAATGTCGTAGCTTATGAGTTATTATCAAAGACTCTTTGAAACCGTGAAGAGAAAGCTTTCGTCGTTATCGCTTTACTGCCTACTTTTATTTATCTTACAGTTAATTTTAATGGCAACGATTATTTATTGATTTATGTAATTTTATGCAGCTATGACACTGTAAATAATATATCATATCATATTTCGCACAAACGTGCATAAATATTTCCTCCTTATGGAGCGACATTGCTGTGCCGTTGTATAAACGTATGCACATTAACATTGAACAACAGCATTGACCCAAAATGGTCGCGCAATTTTTTACACAAATTCACATCTTGTTCTTTATTCTTATTATAAAGGTAATGATGCAAATGTTTTCGCACAACAAGCGGAATCTTATTATCCCCTTGTAGACGTTGGCTTGCTAATAAATATAATAGGTTGCAATAAAAATACATATTAATTAATTCACTTTTATGTCGCGTCTAGTCCACTGCGTTTTTTCTTGGTCGCAATAAATATTAACTCGAGAGCGGTTGGCATTTTAAGTTATTTTACGTCTTGCTTTTAATGGCATTCCTTTTAGATTGCTTAAACTGCCTGAATTGCCTGTAGATACTTTTGTAATTAATTGTTTGATTATAACATGAAAAATGTTCTTAACATTTTTGAATTTTAACATCAAAAGTATTGAATAAATGTTATCTATTAGATTTGACGTGTCAATTAACTTGTTCTCGACATCATTTACTTATGTAAATATCATTAAAATATTTATGATTTATTGATTCGCATTAGTTTTTTTTTGTTAGTATAGCTGTACATTCGTATCTACTCACTTTAAATACTCAGACCATGTTTGGCGCTTCGTTTTTTACTGTAATTTAAATTTAAAACCGTAGAGCAAAAGATACTTGGTGAAAAAAGTGACAAATACTGTTACCGTAGCCACACATAAATACAAATTCAAGATCTCTGTCTATCTATCTGTATCTAACTATTAAATTCAGATCTAGATTTATCTGATCCACAAGTTACCACGCTTCCTATAATAAAGCTGAAAATAAACCACCGGGAGGTTTTCTTGTACGTTTCAGGGGTTCTTGAACTGTCATGATTATCACATACTATCTTATTTTGCGATACGTTCGTGCTGTCCAAGTGTTTTCTCTACTAATAATTTTTATTTCTCCAGGCTGCCGTAAAATGTGCTTCCTCGCCCCGCACCAATGCGCTGTCGACCAAGCCGCGCCTGCCACTCGCGGCGCTCGCCGGCGACGCCACCCGCAACCACCCGACGAACAACGTCAACTCCAACGTGAGTATACTGCCGTTCTACCAACCAATAGGTACAGACGTCAATCCCTTGTATATAATGCTACACTTTCTACATACGCTAGGCAGTCGCGCTACCGCTAACTTTGGGTTATGAACAAATACTATTGTGGTTATGGCATTAAATTTATTGTTGAGAAAGTAGATAGAAGATATATACTTGCCCTCTTATTAGTAGTCCCAGATATCGTATGTGTGCCTCGTATGGAGATTGTCATCTGTACCTATCTATTTTGTGCTTCTAATCGCGGATCTTGAGCGCTGAGCGAAAGAAAACCGTATCGTAATCTTGAAGTAACTTGACACCTGTCCAATCAATGTCAGCGCTCAAGATCCGTACTGTTGACTATATCTTAAGTGTTTGGTGTTAAGTGTGGCTTATGGATTAAGAGTTTGGTTACTTGGTGAAAGTAAAGGCATTTTGACTAATTGATACATTTATGTTGCATTTCCATCGTAGAATATTATAAGTTGTGTTTGTAAATATAACTCTGAATCCTGAACCAAGTCGATAATATTTTACGTGATAAATGAAAATCAATATCTACGTAATCTTAAGTGATTAACGAATTAACGAATAGAAAAATAACAGAAAGCTAATTTTTGTCTCGTACTTTTAATATTAAACATTTCTTGTCGCAAAGTTCTTGCATCATTGCATCCGTTTGCCCGTCTATTATTGATGTACGCTTTATTGCATGACTAATTATTAAAAAAAAACGACTTAAAAACTGCAATTAGTATCATTGTTGCAACGAATGCATTAGTATCTAAAGTGGATGTTAAAACTGGTAATAAGCGGTTGTGGTAATTAGACACAATTGTTCGTGGCCGCGGCAGGAGACCGCAAATTTTCTCCTACGTTTTAGTTCACTGGTCGAATTAATTTATACACGCTCACCTCTATAATACCAATAAAATCTGTACTATATTAGAAAAGTTAAGAGTTTGTTCGTTTGAAAACGTTAATCTCAAGTGCTACTCGTCTGATTTGAAAAATTGTTTTTGTGTTAGGTAGATCATTGATACATAAAAGGAATATATGTGCGGAACAACAAGTTTAATATAAACTAAGTATAGTTTTATTTTATTTTATGGTACTTTTGAGTTTTTGTGAAGTAATTTAATTGACGGTCATTTAGATTATTCTCAGACTAAAAATATTAGTAAGGTCCTTGCCAAGTTTATTATAAAGTCGAATGTAATTCATCTTTTCCGTCTCGCTGGCTATTCACAATGTTTTCAATCTAAACCTACATTGTTTGCTCGATCTTGATAAAAATTAATAATGTTTATTTTAGTAAAATTCAAGATTTTATTTTATTTCAAAAATTAATTGAAAATATTAAATTTGTTTTCGACCACGCGAAATCGTGGTTAATTTCTAGTTCTAACGAATGTGTACGTTGCATATATGTATTAAGCAATATTCAATCATAACTCTATCGTCTTACATTGTAACATATAATTGTTATACGCGCACAATTAACAGTGCTCATTAAATTTCGCATTGTAATTGAAAATGGCAATTTTTGCACATCCCCATTTTTACCTCATATACTATGACGTCTAAGACAGACAAATTATCGTGAATGGCGCACATTTCCTTGCCTATTAACTTAAACAAAGGACCTTGGAAACAATCGCAATACAAATAGCTCGTAGACGAAGAAACGGCATTTAATGCGTGTAGGTGTTATTCAATTGTCAGTGCCTAATGTGATTTGTGAACGCGCTTGCAAACATTTACTCTTCGACGAGTATCGTCTAAACACGTAATATGAAGTTGTTCATTTTTTTGTTTGAAAATACACAATTTTATAATTACTAAAAATGTCGTTTTTCGTTAAAAAAAACTTCACCATACCTACTTTTTACTTCACATTTGTATAATAAAATACATATAAATATCAACAACTACTAAGAATCTACTAGTATACCCATAAATATGAACAGATTGAATCATGCCGGTTTATACATCGGTTTAAAAGATATTTATAGGAAGCAATTTTTTACATTAACAACATAATTATTTATATAGCGATTACGAAGCATAACACAAGTAGCGAGTGATTCACCGAATATTTTCATTTATCTTTGTGTATTTTGGTTTGGCGCATACCGAAATGAGCACACACGCTTGCGTTATAATCGGAAAATATCGCTTTGACCCCTGGTATTAAAATAAATCTTGGTATAACAACTAAATGCTTGTAGATTTAATTGGTCAATAAAGCCGTTGAAATAAGTTTCGTTTCATGTCTTGTTCGCACGCGATCTTGTAAACGTGCTTATCGTGGCTGGGCTATGTTTTTTATTAAAATTAATCGCACCAGTAGTTACATACTCGTGAAACATTAAATGCTTTGTGTGATCTCATACGCGAATGCACCCAGTCTAAATCTGTATGGCTCGAACGCGCTTCCGGGCATTGCTTTCTCGCCAAACACATAAAACATAAAGTCTCGATGTCGTCGCACTGTAGCCTGCGCGGAACGTGTTATATTCGCTGTTTATCTTTTACAGTTTACCAAACCATTAGCCGCAATTGAACACCGGCCAAACATCCAACCCTTACAAAGTCTGAGAATGTCTTATTTATGGCTATTACTTTACGTTCCGCCTCGTTATCGGCGTAATTTATTTTATTATTACAACTTATCCTATTTAAATGTTAAGTGTCCGCCTCGAAGTATAAATTACAAGTACGTACAGACTTCCGTACAAAAGAATTAAAAACGATGAAATCATATCGTCATTTTCTCGTAAACAATAATAAAACCGTAAAAAACTGTTGATAAAATAAGCGCTGGAGATAAAATTGAAAAGCTTTTGTGTGAATTGTTGATTGTAGAGAGTAGTAAGACGGAAGCCCGTGAATCACAATACGTTTGAATATTGCAGTGGATAAAGTGGATGGTATGGGGTGAAACGGACGGTCCGGAGCGTCAGTCGACTCAGAATTAAAATAAAAAGCCAGAATGCTGGCCTCGTTGTTGCCTACCCTCCGGTAAACTATTGTATTCAATGTCTATACAAATTGACCGATTGTTACCGCACTCATTATAGGCAACGTCGGAATACAATTGTTTAAAGTTGGAATAGTTAATATTCTGTCGTAGTGATTACATAAGTTTATAATAATGTTTGCTGTGATGACGCTGCCTAGTGGGCAGTTTAGCGGTATAATGCGAATTGCTATTAATGCTCGCAAACAATCCACACGACCATTATTATAAAATATAGTAAACTGTAAATGTTTATTGTGATTGCGTTTTTGTCCGCTTGTATGCCTATTATTAGCCTTGATGACAATTCAATGTTTTACAGCTGGTATTATTTAATTCAATGTTGTCTCCATAGAAGATAAACATGTTATATCCCTACAGTATATTATACTTTATAATAAACGTTCAGAATGCTCTGAAGTCATTTTATGTATTCATAGTAAAACTTTTCTGTGTTCTATATCGAAAACATTTTTAAAACCGTAGCTCGTAGTGTTCGGAAAATATGTGAAGTCTTTTAAGAATCAAATAACATGTTCGCTAATACCGCTTGCACGATTTCGCCGTGTAAGTATCCTTGTATACATAAGCTCTAAATAGGTTCACGTTTCTCCCGATGCCAAAGGAGAGCTCGATGCCATGCGAGCAGTTTACCCCCGCATTTCGACGGCTCGCCGCCAGCCAAGATATGTCGCAATCCCATCCAATTTGCCTCCCGCTGCTTGTGCCGTTACTCGGATAAAGCGGAAAATCTTGCTCTTTCGAGGAAAGAATATATTATGTCGACTCTTTAGCGTGGCTCTTGAATTTCGACGCGGAGATTTATCGTGTAAACATCAAATAAACTTGGCGCGAACAATGTTTAACATGCTCGTTCCTATTTATGATTTAAATTGCCCGCTATTCCCCGCCGAAGATAAGCTCGCAGGCATGTTGCGGTGTCGACTAATAGCGCTTCGCAAATTCAATTTAGCATCCAATAGAATATACCCTCCGTGCGCACTACATGATCATTAAGTTACGCTCCCGTCTTCGAGACGAGGCAGTAAAATTTCAAACACGTCCCAGACAGCCAACTTCTGACTTTAATTGCTTTACACGTACATTACAGCACCGTTTGTTTGTAATAATTGTTAACGTTAAAATAGTAGTCGTATTTTATGTCGTCGATTATACGAGCTTAAAGGGCGACGCGAATTCTCGGATAATGATACGACTCGGGGAGGTAATCTTCAATTCGAGCAGATTCGAGCTTCGCTTAAACAACAATATGAAGTACAAATTGAATTGAACTTCCGTACGAAATTGGTTGCGGTGAAGTGAACACAAGTTGATTGCTTTCGACGGCGGCCCGTCCTTATTGTGTTGTCACGGAGAGCTGGCGACTAGCCACAGACGCCGCGACCGAAATGTTTTTATTGTGCACTCCTCTTGATATTGCTGTTTGCTCGTGTCTCCCTCGATATTCCTTATCGGATGCTAAGAAATAGGCCCGAACGAGCGCTCAGCATCTTTATACGAGTCAATTTAAAATTTGAAACCCAAAACGCAATGCTATTTTCTTTTACCATACCGTATCTGTAGTTGTAACTCCTGTAGCAGGTGTTTATAGGGTCCGTTGATATATAAATACCACCAGGTGTCCCCTTACCGGCTGATACACCTGATCGTAATTAATCCTGTCTTATCGGACCGATCTTGTATTCCTCGAGGAACTTCAATTACTTTACAACTATTGTAATGCTTAATACAGCAATTTGCATTTATGCTAATTCGATGAATTGACATTAAGAGTTAAAAAAGTTTCCCGTTCACTGAGGCTCATAATCATCTCTGTATAACACCTAGGGTTCTTAATTAATACGAATTGTATTTACCGCTCGCATCCGCAAACGTTGGAATTAGGTTAATTAACTTGGCGAGAGCGAACATAAAAATTAAAAGCTCAATTTATTTTCAAAGTAAACTTAACCTCAAGTGGTGGGATTCAACTTCTAGCTTATGCTAATCCGCAGACCGTTATGTAATTACTGGATGTACGAGTCAACGAGACTTATTACAACATTAAAATGTTTACGGGATATTACGTCATTTGCGCTGTCAACTTGCGTAAATGCAGATAAAGACTAGTGTATTTTGTTGTTCATTAAACCTGTATGTAGTACTTGAAAATCCTTTAAATGCTTATCAGATTAAAAGCCCTTTAAAGTTTTTTAAACATTCGTTTTAATTGAAACTGCTTTGTTTATTCAAAAATATCTAACAAATACAAGGTGCACATGTATACTTTCCAAAAATATAGTGGAAATTAATGCAATATTTAAATACCATGAATAATCCATATTAGTATGCACAAGATTAAAATTGATGTCATGTTTTTATATTTGTTCCATTATGCAGTCTCGTTCATGAATAGTTAATATAAATCGTCAACATTTAAACGTAGCTATAAAATAGCGTATTAGCGAGCGTAATCGCCACAATGCAGTGGAAATGCTAATTCAATCGCACTTCCATTAGCACGGGTTGGCTCGGTATAATATTAATCTGAGCTCGGTCTGTCGCAAAATTCCATTTAGCAGCGCCGCCGGCGACTGTCACGTCAGCGCTCCAACCAATTGATCCTGTGTGATGTGATGTGCTCGGATTAAACTCGCCTCCGAATATCAACACTCGCCGGTCATACATTAAATATCACCGTCTTGTTTCGTATGCGCCGCTATTTTTGGACTTACGTTTTTTGAAAGTCAAATCTCGCGTTGTAATCATCTTCATTTCTGTACACTTTCGTGACATTCAACGCTGAAATGCGATAGCGGCGAACGTGAAAGAGAGAAAATCTGATCATAAATAATTTTCAACACAATTTCGTGTTAATTAAATGTGATATACGATAGCTTCCGTCTGTGCTTCAGTGCACAGTAATTAGGACGGGGCTCGGAGTCGCTGTCAACTTCCAACGAGGGAGTAACGTGCCGAGACATAAATAAATTATGCAACGCGCCACTTACCAACCGCGCCTCGCCACCTCACTGCCACCGTTCAACACGACGATATTCGACTTAACAATGCAGTCCACATGCACCGTGGAGTACGCCGTTTTTAACAAGAAAGTCATTACTATACATTAACCGCTGGAAAGTTACATTAAACATGGCTTGTTCCTCTTATTATCCCCTTCTATGAAGAACTTTTAGTGACGTGACACGTGCACGTTTCATAAACATCGTTATTCGCTCATCGTTATTGAATTGTTATGAATATTATATTCGATAAAATTGTACTTTTCAGTTAGACGTCATATTCTTCAATTTAAAAGTAAATTCATTGCATTATGCATTAAATGTAATGCTTGATTAACAAAGCCAGACGGTCATATATTATTCATAACGTGTCGATAGACAAGTTATAACCTAATCGTGATTTAAATAATAAACGCGGTCTAAAACCCGTATATTTAGAGAGACTCGTGAAAAGTGTAATTGAATGATTTATCGCGTTGATCACGTTCCGCCGCCATATGGATTTCTCATGAATAAGTAATGTCCGGCCGCAGTCGTTGTTTCAATTAGCGGTCGTGTCGACGGTCGGCCACCACCCGTCACTCGCCCGCTGAACCAACACCGCCAATTGTACTACTTACCCACCTACATAAGTACACAATTTATACATCGCGATTCACGTAATGAACGCTATTTTAACATTCCCGCTTTCCGATCCACACATTAAATCAGTTAAACAATTGTATCGAGCTTTAATGAGCGTAAGCAATTATGTGGTTAACATCCGGCGTTAAAACCACGCCGCAGGATTGTCCCGGATTAAAGGGGTCTTGCTCGCGTACGCTACAAGGATTAAATTGATATGTGCGACTTCCACTCGTTTATCCGTGTAAAGGGTCGTCGCATGATCCCTTTTATTAGAATCGGGGACGTAATCGACCGCGTATGTCTTATTGTTGTCTACGTGGGGACACAAATGTGTTTCGATTTTATTATGTCCCACGACCGTCGTTAAGAGACTTCAGCTTTATTTTACTCGTAATAACCGCGATCATATTTTTAAAAGTCGAGCAGATTTCTGCAAAAAATCTCGTGCCAAAAAATTGCAAACGAATTATGGGACGCGACCACTCCCTATACCGACATCATTTATTATGTAGTTAACTGGTGGCGATAAATGACTCTCCTTCACGCTTTTTTAAATTTATAAAACATGATAACATTTCTAGTTTTTATTTTCTTTCCAAGCTAAAAGTACCGTTATTCTTTAATATGCGTTAGATTAAAAAAGCAAGCAAACGTTAATAAAACTGAACGTAGAGAAACTTCGTCAGAGTTTTTAGTAAAAAAACCAACAAAATGATGAGAAGACGTCGTTATACACAAAATAAAAACAAAACAAAATCAAATTGGGGACTAACTTCTAAGTAATAATAACATGGAAGTTCAGTGGGCGAGGGCGGTCGGAGAGTTATCCATTTACAGCGAGTTAGTCGTTTTATTTTCCTTTATCCGTTTCACCGAACACTCGACGCTCAGCGGAGACGCATTTCAGTCTGAACCCCGCCGTAAAATAGACGCGAAATGTGATAAATGGGAAACTCTTTTTACTGCCGAGCTCCGGCCATGTTACGGTTAGGCCTGTCTTCGCAAGTCTTTCCGACCGCCTTATCGAGTTTCCGTATACCGCTCAATTTTCCGTGCCCACATAAAAGCTTTTCTTCTCCCCTCAAGTAATAGAATTGTGAAAATAAAGTACCCTTTTATTCGTGCTCTTTACTCTTCGTTCTAATAATGTAAACGTTATACGGGATTCGAATTAGTCTATAACAATTTTTTGCCATTAGAATTTGTAACATTCATGCATCAACATTCTTACGTTTGGCTAAGGATGTTCAGTTTTGTTATTGTTAAGTTTAATTAGTTTGGTCCTTTGATTTGCTTACATAGTAAACAATTTAGAAGATCATCTATTCCTTGTAACGAAGTTGTGTCGCAATATACATAAGATGATCCTTCTGCAGGGTTTAACGCTGCTTCAAGACGCTGGCACGTCGGATGACAGCGGCCGAGCCTCGGAACGACTGACGGGCAGTTCCGTGGCGCCCCGCGATCCTGACTCCTCCCGCGACCGTCTTAGCGACGTACGTATATCCCACACGCTACAAACCACCCACCATCCAACCCCTGTGTACAAACATACATCCCCAACTTTATTATTAGCGTGTTCGTGTTGTGCCCACAAATATAATTATTTATTTATTCTTGTGTACGTCGTAAATCTCGCCACACTTGCGTCCCATACGACGGTGCATGTTAATTAACACTCACTCAATGTTGTGGATGTTTTATTTGTTAGTCTCTTAGATGATCTCATACGTAAATCTACTCTTTAGTTGCTATTTCCCGTCTCTCCCAATAAATATTAATGCCGTTATAAATCATATGAAAAATTCGCCCGAGGATTTATTACAGTCTGTTACGATGATCCGGTATAAAAATTCAATGTCGCGAGATTAACGGAATAAAAATAAGATAAAGAGGGGTCGAATGTTTAACGTTTGCGCGCTATCTCGGATGTATCGGCGACAAATAACAACACAATGTCAATTTGAGGGAGAGACGGGACAGACGTCACCTCCCCTTGTCACTCCGATCCACTCACATATTCGCTTTCTCTTTCCTGCCTACAGGCCAGTAGCCGCTGTAGTTCCGGAAAAGGCTATATCGTGAGTATAATCATTGTTGTCCTTCTTAAGTTTACAAATCTCTGTCATGCCTTCGGACAGTTGACTGCGCTTTTTATTAAATTACGTGTGTTATTCACTAAGCATGCAAGTTATTTATCTTTATTTCCTTGTCTTCATAAATTGAACAAAACACATCCGACGTGTCACGCCTCCTTACAAACTGCGACCGCTTGTACACTGAACACATTCGTAAACATGGAAGTAGATTCGGTTATGGAACTCCATTAGGAGAGTGATTTAAGGTGAAAGCTATAATTTTCGATTACCGTGTGCAAATTTACCCCGATCACGCAAAACACATAGTCCCTGTTCGATATTCGGCGCGTATCGCTGGTAAATCACGAGATTTGTCGAGACGGTGCCGTGCCGTACTACATAACATTACCTCACCGTCCTGAATACTTCATGTTCTGTATTTATTTGAAATTGTAATATCTCAGCCTGATCCCTTGTTTCCCGGCGCGATCTCACTCCGTCAATATTGTATGGATTATTTGTCGATATCCGACTCGGCGATAGTCTTTTTCTTCTATTGAACTCTTTCAATATTTATACTGAGATTGATATTATGTTTACGAACGAATGAATGCGATATTGTGTTGTAACTGAGATACATATATTAACTTATATTGGAGTTATGTGGTATTTGACAATAAAGCTATTTGCATGACAATATTACAATAGACTGTATTTGAATTCTAACTCTTATGTTACGTCGTATTACCGACTTGGTTGTTACTTATTACCGTTGGTTTCATACAAGTGCGTTATATATAAACTAGCATGCATGCTCGCTTGTCATTATTGATGTAATGCATGAACTTTTTCTTTTATTATCTAGCGAAGCGAACAACTTACTCACAATATGTTTTTCTCTTTTACAGTGTGATAGTGAAGGCGAAGATGACAAGGCAAGTATCTTTAAAATTTCTCTTGTTAAAACTTTAGCCATCTCCGCGGTGTTTACAATACACGTAAATTAATTAAACGAGTCTCAACTCCGCGAAACTTTAAGAAGTTGAAACCGGGCAGAGAATAAATGTTCGCGCAATGTGAGTTGCGAAGTTGCTCGTCGGCTTATTACACTGGACTCGGCTCTCAGTGATTAATCTCCGGGGAGAGGAACGAAGCACCTGTTTACAAATTGTTCGAGCCATTCTTCTAATTGGATTTTTGTCACGTACAATTTATTTAAAACTGTTTTACTGTAAATTAGTCGGCGGGTCGCAGTCGTCGAGCGAACGTGTAGTCGAGGGGTAGGGTAGAGTTCGCTTTGTGCCTCCGCACATGCTGTAGAGGCTTAACTAACTCGTCAACAGGTTGTGAAATGCGATTCAAAAGCGGCTAGAGTTGAACACGGAAAGCTTTGCCGCGTGTCGACGCAGCAAAGGGCGCTGATTACGCGCCGCTACTCTGTTTCGTAATTATAAGATTGGAGCTGACGCGAAGTGCCCGTAATTAAGTACATTATATTACACCTTTAGCGCTGTGAACGAGCTCCGCATTAATAAAATCACCGGTCGTAATACAATTGATTTGTTGGATAATTGAACCGTTTCGCATTGTGAAACTTATAATTAGCTTTGCGATACTACGAGCTATAAATTAAGTACAGATTGTCGCTGATAACGTTTAAGTGCTTGTAATCTAATTCTATTATTCGCTTACGAACATAATTACAAGTTACGATATTTATAATAGTTTTTGATTCAAATAAAAGTATAAAGTTAAAAACACTATCAACAACCGTTTGTATAAACAGACGCGGCTTAAGTACAAATGGGAATAACCACAAACACAGTCGACGCCCATTGAAATCCAAGAGCTTTGGAGTGATAGCATTGTTCGCAGGCGCTTGCAATCCGGTTCCGACCACGTACCTCTTAATCTAATTACGTCTGGCCGCTTGGCTGCCCCCAAACACCACCCACTTTATCGGAATACAGAATCGACTTTGCTCCGCTGAAACTTAAATGATCGTTTGCTTGCTGGTGAGTGGGGATGCAAGTTGGATACCCTATTGTTTTTATTTTATTAGAATTTAAATAGGAATTTAAAAAAAAACAGTTTTTAATTTTTATACTAAAAACTGTTTAAATAAATCAACCAAAAATACTTTATTGTACACAATGTACTGTGTGAAACCGATAAAACAGAAATATACAAAGGTATATCCTCTTCATCATCAAAAGATACCTTAATGTAAATAATTCTTAAATAAACTACTTAATCACTATAATTATAGGATACCTAAATATAACTAACATAAACAGTAATAATATTCCATAATATATTTGGAAAAAAACCGAAAATGATAAGAATATTTTTAAAATGCAATGCTCGTATTTTTCCAGTATGGATTTCCATTCTTAAAACTTTTCCATGAATATTTTTTGGACTCGATCTCGATTGAATCTTAATTTGATACATTAAATTTTCATGCTAATTTTAGTGGTCATTTTTTGTTGAAGGAATATTTGCGTACGTAAAATATTAATTAGATTATATATGCTAATGTATTCACGCATTATTTTAACGAAGATTTAAAAGAAAAAAAATAAGTACCTATTATAAGCTGCTTACACAATTTTGAAGTTAATTTATTAACAATTTCGAGTGGTTTCGTAATGCCCTTAACTCTGTGTACGTATTATTGTCATACAATATGCGAACTACGTGGAGGCGGAGAGCGCTTCCAATATTAATATTAAACTTAATCGAGCTGGAAGTTGAGTGGCACAGAAATGCCGGTAAATGGATCTGAGGAGAAAATCAGCGCTCCGCTGTTGTACCGTGTCGATTAATTAAATTATCCTGAGAGAATTTGACGCCGCTGCGGGGATCCGTCGAGCTTTGATCAGACTCGAGTGTACTTGCATTTGTTAATGTAAATTCACGTGTTTGAGCGGGATTATTAATAGTTAGGTTAAGTGAGGATTAGGGAAGGGAGCTTATGCTGTATTGATTGTGTATGAAATATGATGCTGTAATTTGATGTATTAGATATGTTTAAACGATAGTCTAATTCCCTATTGTCACGTGATGAATACCAACTAAGCAGTGTTAATTAAAATTACTTACAAAACTTGTTACGTACATATGAACAAGTTAAATAAAAGTTCGTAATAAACACATTTGTAGACATAATTAGCACATCTAATGACCATAGAAGACGTCAATCATTAGCCGTAGTAAATAAACATGACACATTGTACTGTGTACTGTACAGTTGTTATGTGGCTACAAGAATCGACGCAACTCCTATACCGGCGAACTTTCACTTTCACCCGTTACATCCTTGTTAAAATGTTTTAACCTTTTGTACGTGTGAGACTCGCAATGTTTTATAAGTCGTAAATGTATACGGTTATGATAAGTAATCTTTGCGTTCAGACTAATTAGTTTGGGCATTAATGAACAGTAAAATATCAACATTTATTTCTTTTAAGCGTCCGCGGCCTGACTTGCGCTTATATTACTTATGTCTAAAGCAGATAAACAGTCCAGATGATTCAGAGCCTTTTCTATGTAGACAAACAATGTAAAAAATCAATGCATTTCTCATTACACTATTAGTATAGAATAAAGATAACACTTGTTAAAGAAAATATATTTTTGTACAGAAATGCGGTATCATTGCTAATTTCTTCCGTAATCAAAATTAAACCAACCGTAACCGAAAACTTACAATGAAGTATTCATAACATTAAACGTCTCTACAAATATCACACGTAAAATGTAGCCCAAATAGTTTCGCGAACAAAAGAGAACAATTCATAACATTGCAAGCGGTCCCGACAGGAATAGTTTTAAAAACTAGATCACGTTGGGTGGTCCACACAACTGGAAACAAACAATATACCAAATGTGCAAAATACGTATGAATTTTGTCCATAGATTTTTAAATATTGCCGTTTTGTAACTATTCATTAGTATATCAACTGACCTGTGAGCGCTAAATAATAATCTATACAAAGCACGGTTTATTATACATAAAAAGTTTTATTGTATTTTTGACCTCTATCCGTTGCGTGTAGGTAGGTACCCTAATAACCAGTTTTTATTTATTGAATTTGTTGACTTACAAATTTGAAAACGGCATAATCAACAATTGACATAATATGTACGTTTCGCATGTAAAGTTTTTTCAATCGCGTTCATAAGGCTCTCGTACCGGTAAAACACTAACTGAAAGACGCTGTTATATGGGCATTTACCCACGAAAAACACTAGTTTCGCTGACTTACATATTTAAAAAAGGAACGGAAATATATAACCTTTTTGTTAGTAAAAGTTTTTCCAATCTCGCTCGGTACACTAGCGGTAGAACACTAACTGGATCGGATTCAGTGCGCTATTTACACTGAGTTCAATTATTCCACTTTGATATGCAAATGCCGGCGTTTGGGTAATTACGTCGGTTCCCGGGTATCGCTGCAGACGGCAGGTTGCGCTTTGCATTCATTTATTTGACTTCCTCGTTTGAGGAATATGTTGAATGGAAAATCTGTTGTTTAATGGATTCTCTTTTGGAATTGCTCGAGGTCGTTGGATAGCTGATATAAAATGTTATGACGTATGTTACACAATGGTAACTTAAGTATTGAGTTAAGGCGTTAAGATTGTTACTACATAACCCTGATGTTTCATCAATGTACCATTAATTACATTGTGGTCATCATCTTATTTAGGACAAAAGTGGTAAATAAGTAATATGGATAATTTTAATCTATTAATTTATTTTATAATGCGGTTGGTTTAATTTATGCATATGATGCTCTAAAAGCCCTTCCGATTGCGAAAAATATAAAAAATATACTTTGACTTCAAAGTCTAGTACAAACACACATAAAATAAAGAAAATAAAATTACCATTGTGATATTTTTTCTTTTTGCGTATATTCATCATTTGTTACACACGTCAAAAATCAATTGTAGCTCGTAATATCTTCGGATGTCTGCGGGCAGCCGCTTCGTAAGCAATTATTCACAAACAAGTGCCTCCGGGCTGCGGTCAGCCGGGGTGGTCGGGCCCTCATTGCCTGTTGCCGGTTCCCGTTACCTCGGCTAATAGTACCTACACACAGTATAAGGGACAGAGTGTACAAATAGGTACAGAGCAAAGTATGAAGGTTGACCAAAGCGCAAAGAGATTAATCTATAGATATGAAAAATTCATCTGTTATTTTTCTGTGTTTATCTTCAGCACCTAAGATAATTCTAAATAAGTTTCATCACCATTTCTAAATATGAAGATTAATAATGTAAAATTATTCGCTCCCTGCCAACAGATGGTATTCACGATCTGACACTTTTCTGGGGTATTAACAGTTTAAAAGCTACTGTTAAAGCAGACGTTGAACTAACGCTGTATACCTGTTTAGTGTTTGACTGTAGAGCACTATCTTAGCGTTGGACGTAATCAAAGGATTGCTGGCTTTGCGAATTGGACGTGGATAAAGAGATTAACTGCAGATAGGTAGGTCAGCGTTGCGGTACAGCGACATGATTACTGGGACGTTTAAACCTGGTGTCAGTGAGGGATTTGTGTAGGAACAATATTTATTAGTATTTGTTCTTCCACTGTACGCATCTTAGTAAACGTAATCAAAGGTTTGCTGGCTTTGCGAATCGGACGTGCGTAAAGGCATTAACGGCAGATAGGTCGGCGATGCGGCAACATGATTACTGGAACGTTTTAACTGTATGTTAGTGCGAGTTTGTGTAGTAACAATAATAATCTAGAGGTTACTATACCTATTTAGTACTCTAACGGTGCGCAACTTAGTCTTGGACGTAATTAAAGGTTTGCTGGCTATGCGAATTGGACGTCGGTGAAGGAATTAACGGCAGATAGGTCGTGTTTGCGATGCGGCAACATTGTTTCCTGGAACGTTTTAACTGTATGTTAGTGTGAGTTTTGTGTAATAACAATAATTATCTAAGAAACTATACCTGTTTAATATTTGTAGTCCATCGTTGCGCAACTTAGCCTTGGACGTAATCAAAGGTTTGCTGGCTTTGCGAATTGAACGTCGGTAAAGGGATTAACGGCAGATATGTCGGCGTTGCGATGCGGCAACTTGATTACTGGGCCGATTTAACTGTGTAGTAGTGAGGCAGTGTAGTAACAATAATAATCTAACATTCTGAAATATTATAAGACCTGAAAAACGTTGAGAAAAGAAAATATATTTATTTGGCAAAACAAAACAAAAGAAAAATGAAAAACAAAATAAAGAAAAAAAAGAAATACGTATCATATAAAGGGATTGCCAAATTGGAGCCCACTCAGTTTTTGTTATGACGCCTTCACAACATAACACTGATTTTCAGAGGCCCCTCGCGAACAGTTAGTACTATTCCCTTTGATGAATTCTAACAAAACACTTAAAATTAGAAATATCTTTTTTAGTTTTTAATAGAAAAAATACAAGGCAATAACAATCGTATATTCGGTTCTTTATAATATTTGTATAGTTGAATCTACCAAGTCATGTCTCCAGAGACGCATATATCAAGCCGTTTTCACGCAAAAATATCCGTCTACCTTTTATAAATTTATATGCTGTTAGAAATTGAACGATACAATATGTCAAGATTTTATATGAACGAAAAATATTGGAAGTACCTATAATGTACGCACATGTTCATATTACATTAAAGAAAAACGTCCAAACATGAAAAAAGGTTTACCATAAAAATACCACAATATATCAATAATAAGTTTCACTATATAAAAAGATTCAACAAACAAAAGTAATAAATTTGATCATCATTCATCTGCGGTTATCATTTCTGGTCGATTAGACCCAGCGTTCAAAGGTGAGCACAGTCTGTTCATGAGAAGACATATTGAAACGTGAATACTCCCCTGACAAGCCTACATTTATTATCTATATTAATATTATTATACATTGTTATATTATTCATTTATTTTACTGAGAGCTTTCTTAAAACTTCAAGAAATGACCTATAGAAGTCAATCGGAAACAACAACGCCATCTAGTGGAGTATTAAAATGTATTTTTATTTATTCATTATTTTATTTTTATTATTTTAATTGAATGAATTTCGAAGTTTAGAATTATGAAAACATTTTTTCTTATTATTTAGTCGAATACGCTTAATATAAAATATATAAACCTACAGATAAAATATCAATGTTGAAAGCATTGCAAGTTTTTAAATGTACTTAATTCATCCCTAGCACATCCATAATTTACGTCTATCTTGTTTATAAATTAACGTATACAATAATAATTTAAATACATAGAGCGTAAATTTCGCAAACCGTAGTTTAAATACAAATTGTCTGAGTATATAAATAAAGCGAATTCAAAACGGTTCCCGCTCTCACGTACACTAATTACTTTGAAATTCCACATCTAATAGAACTTAACGTTTAAAAGTTAAATCGTTCCGAAAGAAATATTCCCCGACGCTGCACTGACGGCCGCCTCTTGCCAGGATTTACCTTACGCAAACCTGCTTCAGTTAATTGAAAGAGCTTCTTTCATTTACTGTAATATTTTATGGCGTGGAGTCTGGGTGTGTTGGGAGTTGGCGGTTTCACTCTAACTCGTAACAATTTTTCCTTAGCGCTCTCTCGACCGCCAGCCACTTAAGACTCTTTATAATACTCAAAGCAACGAGAAAATAATTTAATCTCCACAGCGGATTCTGTATTTAAACTGCTTTTAAACGTTTTTTTTAAACGCTGCAACCGATGCACTTTCAGCACCGCTTAAGCCTTAATCGTAATAATCTTCTTCGTTCTTAAGACGTACTTAGCTATAGTGGCTTAGTGGGAAACGCAAATAGAAGTTCGCGTTATTATAAAGACATGCAATTAGTGTTAAAGTTGGAGGGTTAATACGGTAGCGGAGTGCCGACGCGAACCGTAATAAATCGCCCACGCCCGCGAACAGCCGCAGCCCAGATAAGGGCCATCGCGACACCGTCGACCACCACTACACTGTACGATCCTAATGATCAACAACATAAACGCCCCACAATCCACCGACATTTTACGACTACACACAACCATTACACGCAATCTTGCGCCGTTCCCCCGCACCTTATTTCCCTTTCATAACGTATGAAATGTTCTTCAAATAACTTTTATAAATTACAATAAACTATGTACGTAACTACGTGATTAACATAATGTTTCTGGAATGTTCCACTTTTGTCTTGTAAACGAGCATAAAGTGAAAGAACAAATTGCGAGTTTCCCCAGTATTTTCCTCGCTCGGAAAAATATATGTTTTATTAAAGCTCGGTATTTCCGAGAGCGAAGCAACCCTCCAGGCGAGGGTGGCGGGAGTGGAGCGGTCGTGAGAGTGGATCGGCGGCGCGCCAGTGTATAACAGACAGTAGAAGGATATAAAACATATTTACGCGCCTATAAAGTACTCTCGTACGTTCGCTATCCACCATTTTCTTTGTTCCTCGCTCGCAGCCAATGATAATGCTTTCTCCCATTCGGTTAAACTTATTTCGTTTCCGACTCATCTGGATTTTCTTTAGCACTTTTATTTATAACCCCAGCGGTGAAACATAACTGCCTAATATAAATGGTTTTTGATAGCAGCTTATATTTTATGACTCTTCACGCGCGTTATGGCTGATTTTCTTTATCCTTCAGTTTTACGCGTCTAACGTCATAAAGGTTCTTCGTTCTCCTCGAATAGATTTATTTACCGTGTGATAAATATTTTATAACATCGCCGGCATAAAAGATGTACGAAGTTGAAATTTAAAATATTGTAGACATTTCATATTGCAGTTTGCGCAGTCGAGAAAGTACACAACCGATCGTGTTATATTAAAGTTAGCGAACAGAAAGAGGAGAGCTCTTGACGCTATTCAAAACGAGTAGAACGGAAGCCAGAGCGTTAACAGTAAAGCGAGGAGCGTCTTAATCTTGTGCGACAGTATGGCTCAGAGCTGAAACCCCTTGCGTAGGTGAGAGGGTGTAATAACAAGCCGCCCACCCGCCACGCCCGGCCCCTTCATCTCCCGCAAGCTTGCTCGCTTGAAAACTTCTGAGATTCGTATTATACTGTCGCGCTAACCGGGTCGACTTGAATAAGACCTTGCTTAAATGAAGCAAATTGTAATTTTAATAACTTAATGGTATTTCATAAATTCATGTAGCCTATTCTTTACTTTGAAACAATCCGCTTATTATTCAATATTCTTTATTAGCGCTTAATTATATTCCTCTAGATGATCTTGTTTGTTTTTGTGAATCCCGGCGTTCATTAAATCGTCTACAAGGCTATATTAAATATTATAATTACCTCTTAATCCAGACGTCTGTCTTCTTGACATTAAAATGGAATTAGTATTTAAATATTAAGTGATCTCGATTAGTGTAAATCGATGCTATATAGATTATAATCAGTTTTTTGGTGATATTAAACAACCAGTTATATACACACGTCGTCTAAAAGTCCTTGACGTTCAATATCCTGCACGGTGATGTGAAATATCGCATCGGTTCATCGAGAAAAATATTTGCATTCAAGGCCGGGCCGGACAAAGTTTCGTCGTCAAAGGGCCGTAATTATCCGTAGCACTCGACGCTGAGGTCGAGATATCTCTCGACAGATCAGCAGCTCACTCGGGATGCACTCTGCGATTCCGTTTGTCAGTGCGGCCGACTGCGGCGCGCTCTCTGATAAACGGATGTCAACGTGCTTTGAGAACGGAACGCCTTCAGCCCTATTCAACGTTGCAATCTCTGCGCTTCACATTTGTAACGTTCTAACGTGCACGCGTACGTGGTTGCAGCTTATTCACAGGTGGTTTTGCTATTACATATCCGTAGGTAGTAGTAGGATTTTAAGCAAATGTTCCAATATAAGCGAATGCCGAGAAAAACTTAATAAAAATTAAACAAGCTTATTACGGAATCAGTGCAGCATTTTATAAGATGGCTATTAACCGGATTAAAATATTTACTCTTGACGTATTTGGTTTGCTAATTAGTTATAGTAAATTAGTGACACAATTAGCTGAAGTGAATAAGAAAACGCGGTCACTCACGGGGCCGCCTGCAGTGTAATTAGCCAATCGCAAAGTTCAGATGCCTAAGAAGCATGCCGACGATCCACATAAGGCCCGTAATTTATTCGACGGTAGCCTTTGTTCTCTCATTAATTTCGAATTATCTAGAATAATTATTTTCGTGCCCTCGGGCTCTCCTTTTGTATCATTAAAACTAAACTTTATAATCACAAGCATAATTTCACGGTGATTAATAAAATACAATAATGTAAAACGGCAGAATTAAATTACAATATGGTTTCGCTTTCCAAGTTTCGACGCCCATTATTTATTACGAAAATCATTGAGGGTCGTTAGTGGCGATCAAGAAAAGACGACGAAAATTAAGCGCGCGACGACAGCGTAATAAAGTGGTCGACTATATCACTCCACAACTTTGAAATGTTGTAATCCATTAATAATGCGCCAAGTTTATGACAAAAGCCAATTTATACATTCCGCCTAGAGTGAAATTTCGAGGAATTATTATAAAGTAATCTAAGTTAGGCGATCCGTGGAGAGATGAGGGGGATGACAGGTGTTTAAGTATATGTACAACCGCTTCCCCACCCATAGAGATTAATCGTATCATAGCCGAGACAGAGTCGTTTGAGCGTGCGGTTTCTGGATTAATTGCTCGTTCCTTGCTCTAATGTTACTTACATTACGCCTTCAGTTAAGTGCACTGATAACACATCCATCAACAAGTCACTCCAACAGTTCCCAGATGTCTCGTCTACACGGCAAATATTTAAAATACTTACGGAGTATTTGTGGATAAATACGACATTCTACATTAATATTCATGCATACATAACTAATAGCGATGCTGTTCGTCGAGATTGTGTCAATAGACTTAGCTAATTGGCTACAGTCTTCAAACTTTGACGGCTACTCGACTAACATCTGACGAATACGACGTTAAAAACGACTCAGCGGATTTATGTAAGGAAAACATTTCTATTTCTAAAACGGTTACCAATTGTTTATCTAACTCTAAAGCACGTTCCGTATTAATTTAATTGACAACTGGGTGGTTTACTTTAAAAAATGTGTTGTGCTTATACGGTGAATACTAATTAACTAAAGCAGTTCTAACGAGTGTTGTGTTGCCAGTTGTTCTAATTCAATTAGCATTGAATACGTACGGGTATTAAAATGAGCCTTTTAATATTGGAGCATGCACAACTGGTCCATAGCGGGCGGCTCATGGGACTCCCGTAATATCTCCTGTGTACATTCTCGCAAGCTCATTAAGACGGTTTTTGTCCCCGTCTCGTGTTTATCTTATTACCTTGCCGTACTCTGACACTACTAAATCGGTTTCCACTTCCACTAAACGTCTGTTATGGCGATACGCTTTTTACGGCGCATTATCTGATCGACGTCGAGGTGAAAGTTTTTGAGAAATGTTCCAACATTTGTTATTTCTTTAATGATTTTAAGTAATACAATTCTAAATCCATCAGTCGGACAAGCGGTAAAATTATTGATGCTATCGCCGCGGGTGTAAACTTATCGCCTTCACCATCGTGACAGGTCACGCCCCGTGAACACAAAAATCATTTAAAATAATTTGCTGCTACCGATTAAATTTGACGTGTTTTATTGCCTTATTTAAATTTTAATTGTTCCTTACAGAAGTATTAGAAGTTAAATAGAATAATGTCTAAACTTTAATGTTTTTGGCACAGTAGGTAAACCACTCTGGAAATTGCGGAACGAACTTATTCAAATCGCTTCAAGGCATTAACCGAACAGTTTGTTAATAAAGTATTGTGTAAACTTGAAATAGATTCACTCTTTGTCGGATCGTAAATTGTACGCGAGTAATGCACGAGAAGACAGATCATTATTTTATATGGACGCTAAAACGCTCGTTGCCGGCGCTACGGCGTGCGGCGCGGGATTATTCCCCTCTTTATGCCGCTGAGCTAGATGCGTCGACCACTTTGTTGTTCTATACTTTGTCTCGGAGCGACTTTATGCATCGCCTCATTGCTCTTCGTCGTTTCGTTCAGTTTTCCCTCTTTATATTCAGTCCGCGTCGCCGGAGTAAATGTATTTCGAAACCAGAGACGACTAGCCGGATCTGTTGGTGTTGGGAGTTTGCTCGTTTGATCTTTTTCAATATTAAATTAAATTGTTAGTTCTATTATTTATTGGAATAAAGCTTATTCGTGTATTCAATATGGCAATATTGAAATATCTGTTGAATTGTAGGTAATACAAAATCAAATATTAACTGTTCATTTCAATTATGTTTTCTCTATATTTGTGTGTCGTAATATGCAAGTTTCAAGTATTATTTTAAATACGGAGTATAGAAAAAACAATATTATGCGTGTACTTTTACGTTATCTAATCTAATAAATAATAATATGTCGTCGTGGACTCAATCCGACGCTTTAAGAAATGATTTTTATTGCGACAAAATTCAATTGTAGGGCTACTAAGAATTGTTGGAGAATCCAGTTTGTCCTTTTCACCTGCCCGAATAAATTTGTAACGTCAAGATTTGTGGCGTCAAAAAAGGGTTGATATTTGACAATGGTCCCTAAACGACTCCTTAGTGTCAAGTACTTTATGTTCAGTCCACTTAAGATAACAGAGCCCCGAGACCGGTCGCAAGTCAGCGGGTAAATTGGATACCGCAGAACCCTACAATGGTCGCCAAAGCTATTACGTCTTGAGTTTTATGTGAGCAAGAATTACTTTATACGAAAGAGTAGCTCCCACAGTACCTTGTTTTAATTACACTTAGCTCCCCTCATTCGCATTTGTTCGTCTCTTGTTTTATGAACAACTTAACTACTGCAGAATTAATGACAAAAATGCTACCGTGTTATTATCGTAACCACACTCAGCTCTTAACGACTTAATAGTTCCGTAATTTTTATATAAATGAAGTAGTTAAATACGTTATATGAAATAGCGGTGTTAAATGTTTACACATTGAAAATCTCAGTCGTACAAAGTGTTAAAGAGTGGGCCGATTACTCTCATCGTGAAATTGTGTTTAGTGAGTTTATTCATTACTCGGCACTGCGAAAGCGAAGCGGGAGGGGGCGGCGGGGGGAAGCTCTACCCTAGCTCTGCTCAGTTTATGGATATAACCTCGACAAAATACCCCTAAAATTGAACTGTTTTTATTACGTTCCCTCTTTATCTCTTTTGGTTTGTTGTGCCCTTTATACGATGTTATAATTTCATTAGAAAATCAAAGCGTATAATGCTTTATTACATTTCTTCGGATTTCTTTTGCCTTCGCAAATAAAGAAATAAAAATTAATATTTCTGAGCGCTTTTTGTTTTACTTTTGTAATGTTGATTAAAATAAAATATGAAAGCTCATAAATTGTGTCGATTTGATGACAAGCGTTTAGAAACCGAAGTTTCGTGTTGTGTCCCGACAAATAAATAGGTACATTAAGCCGACATAAATTGAAATATCAATTGCGATTCCGTATTATTAAATGAAAACATTGTTTAGATGCCAAGCAGTTAGGAAGAACGATAAAACAAAGCGCCTGGCAAGCGACCAAGTCGATGCGACACGAATGGATGGCTCCGTGATTTCCAACGCGTATGCCGGTTGCAAAACGTCACTTCACAGTACTATCCTACAACTCAGCCGTACTTAGCCGAGATTTGTACGAATTCATTTTAAATGGAGCCGTCAGATCGCAATTACACTGCCTTTGAGCATACAGAATGCGCTCTACATGACATTCAATTCAATTTGGTGCACAAAGCGTGCGTCGAAATTCTCTTTCTCTTTGACCAAATCCTCTTATGAAACTGCGCTTTGTTAACGAAATAGCTATGAGCCGGCCGCGTGGTTGGTGTGATGCGATATCCTTGCTTTTACAAGTGTCATTGTTCCAAATGTAGAACGGTAATTAATATTTTTTTAAATGTGAGTTCCTAATTAAATAATTAATAAATATTAATGATAAAAACCTCATACATTTCACATATAGAAGTCATTGTCATGACTATTTAAAGTTAACAAAATTGTAAACCACAGGAATAAATTGTTATATAAAAACGTATAAAACAAAGATTAAAACCGAGAGAACACGAAAATAATTGAAGCGGCCATTTGATCGACTGTAAAAACAATAAATAAACAAAATGAGCCAGTGATTTAGACGATATGCGAGATCGCGTATCGCCGGCGTAGGTTGATCGATGCTGTCAAATGTTCAAACAAGCCAGTTGGCAGCCAGGAGCATTCCCGAGATCGAAATCATCCATCTGGCTCAGTCGCGTGCTTGCCGTTGCTGATGTTTTTTCCTACATTGCGACGTCTTTGTGATCGGCAACAATACAATTTAAACTATTCTTATTACAATTTTTTTTCTCTACTTCAATTTTAAATAAGCCTTTGTACAATTTTAAGCTGTTCGCAAAATATTCACGTTTAAATAAACATAATAAGATTATGTCGCGAGAATTTTAAATGTTGAAACAATTTTTTAAAAACTGTTGACAGATTCAATAAAAATATTTCACAAAAGCGACCACTATTAATTTAACGTGTACACCAAAAACAATTCCCATGAAAATATTGTTAAAGTATTCATATATGAAACGGGCATTAAAAATGTAGAACATTTTAGACGACTTTGTTCCCGCATGGAAATTACATAGCGATTGTTACCTTTTTACTCGTTTCGTTTCGAACGTTGGCAGTCGAGAATGAAACACGAAAATGCATTCAAAGCTAAAAGATTGCGGATAATGTTTATATAATACAATTGTGTTAATTAATTGCCGGACAAAGGTCGATTAACGTCGTAAATTGCTCAAGTCTGGCGTAATCCTACCGTGTAATATCGCTCACAACAAAGGCTCGATAGAATGCGGGAGCCGAGCGTAACTTATTATTTATTCACGTCTATAACGAAATTCGCCGACCCTCGTCAGTTTCGCATTTGCCCTGCCGCCGCTGCACTTTATTTCTCCTGCTTTTACATAATGAATACTGTTAGAATATAGCTTTATTATTCTCCCGTACTTTCGAAATATGGTTTCAAAATAAACAGTCGAGAAACATTATTCCCGAGTGGTCTCATTCAAAAGATATGAAAGTGCCGGAACACTCGCACGGGTAGATAATGTCGGTGGATAGTCAACGCAGTCGTTGAAATTTTTATGTCACCTCACACCGCATCGCCGACTGCATTTCCCCTCCCAACTTCCGCACCCTGTTGACACTGAACGCCAACCACTCGCACAAGGCTAGCCGTATTATGATTAACTCCGCTATATTAGAGCAACTAACTATGTCACCTACATGTCGACGCTTTGTGATCGTGAACTAGACGAGCCGGGATGACATTATTGTAACTTCGCAAAAACCCGAGCGGAGAATCCCTTTGTGCAGTCGACGCTCTTGCATATTTCCGTCCCCGGTTTCTTTGTCACAAATCCTGATTGCAACTTCTTAGTGCACTACTAACGCTTAGCACGAGCCCCGAGCTCGTCACAAAGGTTTTTGAATTTAAAAACCACTGCTATTTTTGTTTTCATTCCCATTGTTGTTTAGTTTCGGCGGGTCTGATTTTACAATGCGTTTTGAGTGAAAATCGCTGTTTTAATTTCGGATGTTGTGGTTTTGCGGTAAAAAATGTAGCTCCACATTTTAATTCTTTCCTAAAAGCGGTTCGCTTAGAGCCGACTGTGTTTCTTCATTATAATTCTGAGAGCGCGCACACGAGTCACTTGAGCATTAATATGTTTAGTACATGTATAACTTGCAATGTCGTGCACTGCATGGACGTCTACATTTTATGCGACACTTTCAAATTCATACATCACACTTTCTCTTTAAATCACACGGCAAAATAGCGAGCGGTAAAATTATATAGAGCTGAAAAATATAGCTTATTTCACTATCAATTGAACTGTAAATTTGTTAAAACCGAGCGCTCTTAAAATACATTCGACACAAAAACAATTCAACAATACGTTCACCGCAAATTGAATGAGGTTCGAAATAAATCCCGCTGACGTTATTTGATTTTCAATTCCCTCCAATTCGGAGCTCACCCCTGTTTGTCGTTGTTCGCCGTTTACCGTACAAAAATATCTCATATGAATGTTATGAAATACCATAATGCGATTACGTACCGCTTTCGAAATACCGGCTTACTTTACCCATAATTTTGTATCGAGTAAACAAAAAGTCAGGTGTAATAGCGGGTGTTGAAACGGTGATTTAACGTAATTAATAAAGGCAACTCCGGAAATTTATCGCTCGTTGAAAAAGCTTCGATCCTTATCGCGATCCGGTCTCTCCCTCATTAGAAACCCCGAGGGCTGAGGCAATAAACCGGCACTCTATCGCGAGTGTTAATCACCTTTGTCAATCGTAGGCTGCGGTTTACAAATGGCGTTGTTGCGTCATGTTACAATCGAGGACAGTGATCAACGAAGATTGACGCAAATTGTTTGGTTAATAAATTATACCTTCGAGCTATCATAACCACTAAATCGATAAGCACCGTTTTTATTACGTCATTAACGAGCTGCAAGTGAAGCCGACCGTCCTTAATCTACGTAATCAATTCCGGAAACAATTATCATGTTCAGTTAAACCTAATTGCCATTCAAATCAACGTTGAATTTTAAACTTACGTGATTATTAGATGATATTTTTTTAGATGCATCATTTGCATAGATTTGAATTTATAATCAATTCGTTAGTTGACCGCAGTCATATAATTTGTTTAAAATTTTTATGTTCGTTAATTCATTATTAATAGATTTTAAATTTATTATGCTTTAATTGACTAGTTAAATCGAAAATCCATTTGAATGATCATAATAGATACATAATACCTAATACATAGCAGAAGGCTCATAAATAATACAATTATTTTTGATTAACACAAAATTGATCTTCATTAAATTATGAAATTTTCAAAAACTGTGTTATATATTTTATATAAGTTAAAGACATTACACGCAATATATATAAATTATTATTAATATAAATAAAATTATACCTAATAGATAATTAAATTTCACGAAAGAAAAACATACGAATCAACATTATAAGCTTACATATAGAGTTAAATGTATAAATTCATACATAATTAATGCACGATATTAAGTGCCTTCCCCTTGTTTTTGTTAAAAATTAGTTAATAATAATTATGTATAAAGCGATGTTTGAATACATTGGCTGTTAATTCACGCACGCTTTGATGCGGTTACATTGTACGCATAATAACATTTAACAATCAATTTGATATCTGTTTATTCAAATGTTAAATTGAAATGAATGTGCTTCCATTTTGAAATCTGTTTTAATAATCTGTATTCGGTAATTTATATTGCAGTGAAATGTTTGCTGTTCCTCGCGAATTATAATATTACATTGCATAATGTTTTCAGTGATACAAATTTATATTGAAACGTTTAATATGATGTATGAATATTTAAAGCTTTAAACTTACGATGAAAATTTAAGCGACGTTTATTATTTCGTACATTATTAAAATCATTTATTCATCTGGGAATTAAAATGTTTTACGTGAACGTCGAATACACGTAAACTATAAACAAAATCCATCCCTACACCACCCTCACGTTTTTGTGTTACATAACTGATATAAAGCTATACCTTCATTCATGTTTATTTCCATTAAATTACCAAATTAATATTTCCTGAGAGCGCTCTTTATAAAATGTACGATTGTGCCATTGAATGAATATTTTATCCTCGATTTTATTGCAATCCCTACGCATTTAAGATTTTCTTCGCTGAAATGGAACACGTAGCTTCGGTATTGTAAATCAAATATCTGTGTAGACAAGTTTGAACCTTTGTGCTCGGGTTTAAAAGATAGACTGGGCCGCTTGCACGAGATGCCGACTTTACATATGTGCACGGTTATTGGATTTTCCATTTGGTTTTGTTCAAATGTTATGTTTATTTTACTGTACGCATCGTGGCTAATATTATTGTTGGATGTTCGTTTTGCATTATAAGTAGAAATGTTAGATGGTGGTAAATGATTATTTTTTTTAATTATGCCATAAGAGCAATGACATGACAGACATCTGTACACTTCAGTCATATGATATAATATTAATTTGAAATGCAATGAAATTGTTTTATTTGTAAGACAACATCTATGTTACCACAGTACATAGATGTTGGTTCAACATCATAGTCCCACAATTTTCCAATAAATTGGCTTACAAATAGTATTACTTCAATTGGATTTTATATAAATTTAGTTGTCTTAGCGTCTATACTCAAGACACGAAATTATAGACGGTACAGGCACCAACGCTATGAATCCATACCAGATAATCAAACGTCGAAACGTCTACATGCAGCATGTGTTAGCTTCTGAGGGCCGTTTACATGTGCATTGTATCGCGAGAAATGCTCAACGGAGCGTTTTGTTGGGCGGGCGGCGCGTGCGCGGCGGCGGGACGGGGGGTGACGTCGACGACCGGCCGCGTTCGGACCGGCACAGCATTCTCGTCTCGGCCGTCGGGCCGATAACACGCGCCCACGCGTCATTCTTTGTCTCCGACCACGACATCGCGATCTATTCTTATTTTTATTCGGTGACGGCTAGCCCCGGCCCACGCAACGGATGCATTTCCCTGGATTACAGTGCTAAGGATTGCAGTGTTGTCGGACAGGATTCAAGTGATTTAATGCATTTAGATTTCATATCATTATCACTGTTCGCTTTGCGACTATATCGAGAGTAAAGTGCTTTCAAAATAACGTCGTTTTCTATTTGATGTGACTCTGTAACTCGAATCGCAAGTGCATTAAGTGCCGTGCTAATTATAACTTTATAGCTGTGCGCCGCTATCAGTGGAAAGTAAACAACAGTTGCCATAGTGAGGATCAAGGATTCGCCCAAAAGCAATGCTGAAGGTGGTAGTAAAAAAGAAAGCAAGAAAAAAGGCGGGAAACAGAGAGGCGAGGACGGCGCGGTGACACATAACAAAAGTGACAAGAGTGAGAAGTGTGTTGCAGCTGCCGTGAAAACGGATAAAGACGGCCAGAAGCGGTCCCCGGTCAAACAAGACACAGAGAATGAGGTATATTTACCTGACTGTTACCATAACAGTGTACATGTAAAAAATTAACAGCTGTTCATAATGTGAAGAGAGCATGTCATTGGTCACGGTTACATAATGGCAATTCTATACAATGATGTTCCATACAATTGATCACCTTAATATTGCTACCACAATTGTATACCTTATATAAATAGATGATACTATTCTTAATATCACTACAAAATGACCTTTATTTAATACAGAAATATGTTTCTCTAGCTCCTGTTTATATATTTTACTCTTATCTTTTTCTCTTTATATTATTAGTTTAGGTGTATTGAAATCATTCTAGAATTAATTAATGTTAACTAAATATATAATTATTCCCTGTAGATATATCTTCAATTAATAATTACCTCGTCTTTTTTAGACAATACAAAAACCAGTTCACTATTTATAGGCCTTAATCAATTGACGTCAATTGCTAATTCATTTTTTATGCTTAATGGCTTTTTTACATACAATGATAATGATAAAGTGTAATAAATTCTTTCTTCGAGGTTATTTAATAAATTTACGAAGTGTTTAAGCATATGTGTAAAGGATTTTTTTTTATATTTAAGTGTACTTATAAGAGGGAATATGTGTAAATAATCAACCTATATTATTTCTTTTGCTGTTATAAAATCCTTCTATAGTGAGGATGTATGTATATATGTGTGTTTGTCACTCTTTCACGAAAATGTACTGATTTAGATGAAACTTGGTACACATATAGGTAAGGATCCAGAATAACACATGGCATAATTTTGAGCCCAGAATTCCCACGGGATCAAAAGTTACACGCTCACACATGGACATAGCCCATACATCCAGCATGGTCTAGAAATTAAGTGGAAAGCTACTCTATGATGATAATATACATAAAGTAGTAGCTCAGTGTACTACTCTACTTGATTTATTCATTGATGATGAGAAGAAAGCCTTATTAATCCAAGAAACGGCTGCATTGTATCAAAACTTTTACTTAAAAAAACGAGGTGCTATGAAACAATTATAATTTCATAACATAAACTCCGAAGGAAAACAAGGGAGCTGAGTTGGCATGTAGATCCGTAGCTATTACATTCGAATGCGGTCAAACATTAAGCAGTGTTTGTAACGACATAATTATGCTTTCCATTGCCCGACTATTCATTCTAAATTTATGCCCGTAGATACGCAACATCAACTTTAAATTATTTATAACATCAGAACGCTACAGTACCTATTAATTTGTTCAGGCAAATTTAATTTACTGCCGCCGAGTTTTCCGTTTAAAGCATGTTTAATTGGAACACTAACATTAATTGTCAATTTGAACAAATTATTTTAAGTTATTAGCTTTGTGAGTGCAACATTATGCATTTAATTGTATTTGTCCTTACTCTTTACTAATTGTGCAAGTGCTCAATCGTCAGCGTAAACTGCAGTCATTTATCATTTTTTACCGACAATAACAATAATTATACCTATTATCTATTTAATTTGCGTCAATTAGTCGAAGCGAGTAATAAAAGAACAGAGCAAAAACATTCCAACGAGAACGTATATTTTCCTTTCAATTGACTATTTTACTCAATAAATAGGCGGGTAAATATTTAATGCGAACATGATTGATTGTTAATCCGGCGGATAAACAAATTAAATCCTACCAAGTTCAATATGTTTACCGCAGAGATGATGGCTGCTCCCGGCGTTATTCATTAACTCGGTAAATGCACATAAAGCGAGCCGGAGTGTAACATTTATGAATATTTATTGAGTAATCTGATAACGGTATCAATGATTCAGAAATATACTAGGTACACTTCAATTACTGTCGGAAATGTCGGTTTGCAATGATTACCTCCGCCAATAGATATTGAGAACTTATGAATATTTAAAAGAGCGATGCAGTTTTTATGTTGCATGGAAATGAGATAAAGAAAAGTCACGCCGTGAAGTGTAGACGAATCGTCAATGTTCTGGTCATGTCCTTTAATTTGTCACCTTTGCATATTGTCCGCGTCCGATCCGCTTGCGATGCACGGAGCGTCACATAGTAGGAAATTTGGTATGCAGCATAAATTCGGGTCACGAACAAACAATTCTCGTGCTAAATATTCATGACGGGCACTTAGTATTTTTTTCACACGACTCGCGCAGGTTTATTTGCTCGGCTTTTGAAAAACCCGTCTACTTATACACTATTTATATTCAAAATTGTTTGAGTGATATAATTAATCGTTTGCGAATTTGCGCGAATCGTGTTTTGCGGTATTCTCAATAATGTTTTTCGACAACGTATCGTTAGATATTTCGACCACAATCCAATAATGATCGGGTATTGTGAAATAAAACCACAAATCGGATAGTGGTAGATACAGTAGAGAGTAATACGTAGATACATCTAACACAAATACATTATGAACATTTTTAGATTACAACACTGATTTATTACAAAATTATAATTTATAATGTGAATTCCTACCTTGACTCCAAAGCTTATTAATTATGTTGTAATTTGTTTTATATGAACTTGTCTCCATAGCAAAAATAAAAAAGCTTGTCGTAAATCCTTAATAAGAAAGCTGAGACCATTATAAATTCGCCAAAGGCTATGATCAGTACTTCTGTTTGAACTTCGCTGCCAGACTGTATTCCCGTTGAATTTAAGTTCTACCCTATTAAAAGTTTGTGGAAGTATTAGAATTTCGAATGAGGGGCGAAAAGCTATCACGCCACTTTTTCCGGCCCTCCCTTCACAACAATAGCGGGGGGAAGCACCCGCGGCTGAAGTCGCGAGATTATACTTTAATATCTGCTCTGAATTCGTAATTAAAATACCTGTTGTTTGAACTTTTTCATTACCGAGTATCATGTTAAACAATAAAAAAACGTAGCCGTCAAAAATCATGTTGTTTGTTCAAACGTCTCAAGCTGTCGTCTGTGGAAATGTGATCGATAAAGTCGAGTTAATATTCAAAGTTTTATTTTGACACCGTTGACTAATGGGGTCGTTTATTTTTATTGCTACTTTATTTACACTCGTGCGTGTTTCTGGCCGGTGTGGGTTCGACGGAACTATTATTAGCCGCCGACACGACATCACTCATCGCTAATATCTCTATGATTATCTATTTTAATGTTGACTCGTTTTGACAAGCGGCCAACGATCCACCCGCACGGACAATTCGCTGTTGAATAATAACGGTGAATTGAATGTCTAACGACGTTATTTATTGCCTTCTGGAATGTGTAAATTAGCGCTCATACCAATGCCAAGGCTCGAAATATTCTCACGTTGCAGGATTTCCCGGTTTTCTTTACAATTTACGTACCTTAAGCTCCGCTACTCATTAATATAAGAAATGTTTTCCTCGTAAAAAATGTACGTAGAAAATTCTATCAATCACATAATTTTTCTTGGCGCTTAGCCGTGGCCTACATTAAAAGCTCACAAACATATTTAATATTTCTTTGATACTATTAATTTAATGCTTACTATAAAAGAATTCTCGTATATAATTTCAATAAAAAAGTAATCTTCTCCGTGGGTTTCTGCTATTTTGTTTTTATCGTAAATCTAAATGCTAATGGCGTTTGTTGAAAAATTATAATAGAAAAATAATTTATGTTTCCATTTATTAATATAAAGTGTTGTTAATCAATTTAAATGAGGAGTATTTACCTTGTATCAATATTTATGTGAGGGTGTAGGATTACATGATATATGATCACATAATACCTTGATTTAAAATTTTCCCACGTGCGTCCTTTAAGAAAGTTCAAGCATGCTCCTATTGTCTCGGCGTCTTACACAGCATACGCAACTGTCGAATGTCATGATATAAAACAACAATGCTTATCACGTTACGCTCGAGTGAACATTAAGATAAATTCAGTGGGCGCACAAAGGGCGAGGTACACAATCAAGGCGGCACCTTTGTGCGGCTCTGAAACTCCGCCACCGGACGCGCGGCCGCCACTCGCAGGGTGCCCGGCACGCGCGCTCCATACCTGATTTATCACTTCATTGTTGCCGCTCCAATACGGCAACTACCTAATACCGAATTGGAAACAATCATAAAATTGTTAACGCTTCAATTAGATGCCAAATGACCGCGCGATCTATATACAGGCGGTGATTGGATTTCTGTGAAACATCTGTGTATAACTTCAATAAATTTTATTACCTACGCAAAATGTCATAAAAAACAAAATTGTGCAAAGATAAATAGATCTGCCTTGTACTCAAATAAAGAACTTGGTATGGCGAAAAGCGGTAATCAATATTACTTCTCTCCTCAACAAGTATTAAATTGTTGTATGCCTACTTAAAATATTACATTTTTTACGTCCGTTACATTTGGGCTAAAAATGTAGAGTCTAATAAATTTCATTTAGTTGCTCACCCTACAGATTGAACCCCGGATGGGTCTAAATATTCAATTGCCGGAACGTCGCTGAAACGATTTGTCCTTTTGATGATCGATGAGACGAGATTAGGGAAATGGAGAGTAACAGGCTTCCCTTACACGAGAAGATTTATCACAAACAATCGTTGCAAAAAGCTCATGCTTTATACTTTATAGTAATGCCATAAACTCGGTGCTCTGTACAGCTTTTGTACTTGATTTATCACCCCATTGTTGCGATCGCAACATCTTTGGATTAAAATATATTTTCTTCTGATACGCTGTTGTCTGATTTATTGAATACTAAAAGTATTTATTCGTCGTAGTAATAAATAAAAAATGTCGGTGATAAGGTTTTTATAAAGTAATTAATTACGGAAACACTTCAATATTTTTCGTCTTATTAAAAGCTACGAAATCGAAATAAACCTGCAATATTGTTGTAATATAATTCATTAAAACACGAATCGTTCGGTTAACTTGTTGCGATTATTATCATGACTCGTTCGCACAGCTCGGTTACCCAAATAGTTTTATTGAGCCATTTTCCTCGGAGATCGTAAACGTCCGCAAGTAATTACTTTCATTCCAAGTTAAAGACTTCGTTCGACTCGTTCATAAATATCTTTAAGATCGTCTTTTAAAATGGCATCGACGTTAAAGCTTTCATTTTTCTTGATCGCCTCATTTATTACCCGAGGAGAGATATATTTATTCTTGCCATTCCGTCTTAATATTTTATTGTGATATTTTTATATCGATAGTATAAAGACGACGTTAATGATTGTCTATAAATACACTTCACAAAAGAAAATTTAAAAAATGTGCTAGGTAAATACAACACAATAAAACTAATTACAAAAAACCGGAGGCAATAAAAAACAAACAATAAGATCATAAAACATGATACGAGTTCCTTTGTGAATACTAATGATTGACACAACACCCACTACGATTTTATGAACCTACATATTTAATTCAGTTTATTGATAATACTTTTAACATAATTTAATTTGAATTTCTCATTGTTACAGGCGAGTCCAGAGAATAGTCGAAATGCTTCACCGAGATACCATGATGCATCAATGGACGATGTAAGTACTGTTTTTAGAATAAGGATAATGTTTTGTATGACGATGAGGATTTTTTTAAGAAATCTCAGAAGCTATATGCATTTCCTATTAATTAATGTTGCAACAAACATTTCAGGCATCGGACGCAGGCTCTCTGTTCCGGGTGACGGGCGCGGCTGGCGGCGGGAAGAACGATTTGGTGGCGCGGGGCGGGAGCGGCGGAGCACTAGCACTGTCCCGCGCTCCCGTCGGCGGCAGCGCCAGCCCTGCGCCCGCGCCTCTACCGCAGCCGGCGCCCTCCCCCGCGCCCGC
>LQNK01001714.1:154770-176136 GCA_001586405.1 Phoebis sennae | reverse complement strand
CCCGCCCCTACCCCGCCCCCACGATCGGCTCTAGTCATGTAAACTCGAGTATAAGTTCCAGTATTCACAATCACGCGATGCCAAGCTATCAGAGTCAAGCGAGTTTACAGAAACATTCCGTTCCTCCCGGGTATCCGAGCAGACCGTCTCATCTCGCTCCCTTCAGTGTCGCGAGTCATATATCTTCCAGTCATCTACCCGCATCGACGGCGAACCAACCGACGGCTACGCATTTAAGTCACCCGATCAATAGCCATTCCATTCTGAGCCATACGAGCCATATCCCCATGAGCGGTCATCCCCTAACCTCTACTCCCAACCACAGTCAACCGCACCTGCCCTCGGCTACGGCGACAAGTACAATATCCAATTTAACGTCGAGCATAAAGCAGGCCGGTTTATCCTTACCGCCGCACCCCGTTCCTATAGTGCCATCGGTGGCCCACCAGCCTCAGCATATGGACACGTCGCCGGTGTCGTCAGCGCCGGCGATAGTGGTGTCGAGCCACAGTTTAAGTCACGCATTGCCGCCTCCAGTGGTGGACACTAGACAAGCGGTGTCGTCATCAGAATTGCCAAATAGATCAGACAGCGTGGCAGTGGTCAGCTCGTCGTTGGCGCCCAACGGCTACCCTCCCGCGGCGGTGTATTCGAATGCATATCCAACTCTATACGCTCCGTACGCGCCGACTCTACAACACAGTCCATATCTGCCACCATCCGCAGCTTCGCCTAGGAACACCACTGACACGGTAAGTTTAATAATTGAAGTTTAGTAAATATTATCATAACCATTTAATTAAATAAATTTGTTAATTACAGTTTTATAATGTACATAAGTAATTTATCTTAAATGTCGGTTGATTAACAGTCTTGATAAAAGTATATAAGTCTATGTAGAATGTCTGTTATTAAGAATATTCTTAAAACTTGAAATATGTTACACACGATTAAGAATGACAAAAATAGAAATGAATTTGTTAAAACACCAAATAGATAGCAATGTAGTAACTGAAAACTTAGCTTTCTTACATTACAGCAACCCTTAATAATGTGTAGACCAAAATCACTGCCATGTTATTTTGTCTGTCACCAATATTTTTAGAATATTGGGTTAATCACCGGTACATAAAAAAGTGTGTATAGTAAATAAATGCAACGCCACTCAATGATTTCAGAGGACAAGCCTGGCCGCATCGCCGCTGGTGGCTCCGAAGACGCCCAAAGGCGTTCGTCCGCACACGCCCGGCTCGCTCGGCGGCGCGGGCGTGCACGCGCCGCTGTCCTACTCGCCCAGGACGCAGAGCCCCAGCAGGGAGCGAGAGAGCTTCAGGTGACAGAAACAATCATAGTAAATACTAGTTGGGCTCCGCAGTTTGATGTATATCTCCCGTTGCCTTGAGATTTCCGGGATTAAAACTATAATTTGTCTTTTCTCGTGTTTCAAACAATCTGTATTGTTATACAGACTGTATAAAATTTCATTCAAATCGATCCAGTACTTTCGAAGCCTATTAAATACAAACAAACAAAAAAAAATAAAAGCTTTTCTCCATATACTTTTAGTATAGATAGTATATATGGGTGTATATGTGAATGAGGAACATCGCAGCAATAGCATTTTATGTACAAAATCGACTGATTTCTCTATTTATCTTTCTCTATTGAAACTTTAACATCTATCGCTTTCTAAACATTAATGTCGTGGTTTATCCGTTACAGCAATATAAGCAGCCTGTCGCGTAGCACGCCCGCGTCGGCCGCGAGCGCCTCCGCGCCGCTGGTGCCGACGCTGCCCGCTCCGCTGCCCGCGCCGCTCGCCGCGCCGCTGCCCGCTCCCCTTGCGGCGCCACTGGCCGCGCCCTTACCCGTTAGTAGTCTCGCTGTTAGTATCTCACATGCCTCCGTAATGTACTCCTGTAATCTGCGAGTTCAGTGTAGTTATTATTGGTTATCCGTATATTTAATGCTGAATTGTATCCAGTTGTATCATTCTCAAAGCTTGCTTTTACTATACATGAACAATATTTTAACCTAACAAATTAAGTATTTTTGCATCCTATGTATACGACTATACGGTATACGTTCCGTTGCGACTATGGAAAGACTACATTGAACGCTACATATTTATCGGATTACAAACTAACATCGCCCACTTTAAAAAAAAACTCCCTGTATATTCCAACGTTGAAGTTATATTTTTTGCAATCCCAATCTTAACTTTATACATATTGAATAAAAAAACCGTGTTCAAAATACTTTAAAAGGCATTTTTATACAATATGGAAAATATCGTTTCTATTCATATAAAAAGGCGAGGGTACACTTGTCTCAAAGGCCGGCCACACCCATGATTCACCTGTATTGCAATGCTTATGGGCGTCGGCGGCGACACATTTGCCCCTTAGCTATTAAAAAAAAATAGTAACTATATACAAACAAATTGCAGGGCCCCGTGTCCGTGGGGCTGGCGCCGGTGGGCATGGGGCTGGGCGCGCTGGGCTCGCTGGCGGCGCCCACGCCCACAGCGCCCGCGCCCGCGCCGCACCTGGCGCACTCGCTCGCGCCCGTGCCCACCGTGCCCAGCATCAGCTCGAGCGCCAAGCCGCCCGCGCACTGGGGGGTAACGTGAGTATACTGCCGCTGTTCACTTTACACTTACATTCGTCATAAACACGAATTTAATAATGACTCGTGTCTGGGTACATTTAATATAAAAATAAGAAAATGGCTCAAGCGCCCAGTATATAATCCGATCCATACAGGTTGCTGACCTCTAAAGACTAGAATACCACAGAACGTAATCATGTAAATGCTACTTTCTGTAAACTAAAGTCATGTTTCTATTTACACAAATTTTCCTTTGAGCAGGACCAATTACTTTTATTATGGATCCATTTTAAAAAATCCATTACGTAACGTAGGGTACCAACATACCCTACGTTGTGAACACACGGTCCGAACAAAATAGGGTGGCGAACCGGGACGCGGTTCGCGATTTGGTGGCCCCTGTTATCTCTTTAGGCTATAATAAATAGCACAGAACGTAACCATGTGAATGCTACTTCCAGCAGGCCGGCGGCGGCGGAGCGCAGCGCGGCGTTCGCCCCGGCGCCGCCGCTGTTCGGCGCGCCGCTCGCGCCCAACCCCAACCCCTTCTCCGCGGAGTCGCTCTTCCAATCTAGTAAGTTGTATTGAATTAAAGACTTTTCTACACTATTTCCACTAATTATTTTAAATAAAAAAAAATATATTTCAAATCTAATTGTCCAAAATTGTAAAATTTTAAATTTTAAAAAATGGGGTAAGGTTGTTCATAGATACGGCCGTATACTGAAGGTACGTGAAAACGTAACATACACAACAAAATGGACTTCAATTTGCGGCGCTTCCCCCACCACCTTCTGATCCTTAACTATCAATGCAGTCGTATAATTAAATTTTAGATGAACCCGGGGCTATAATGCAAAACTATCGCCCGAATTTGTCAATATCAAGTTTTTTTGGATTGCCTTACTGCAATTTCAAAGACGTATTCACGTCAATATCCTTTTATCAGTTTTGTAAAGGAATCGCGTGTGTTTCCAGGCCCGGGCGCGGACCTGCTGCGGCGCGAGCTGGACAGCCGCTTCCTGGCGGCGGCGGGCGCGGTGGGCGTGCGCACCGAGCTGCACCACCACCAGCACCAGCACACGCACGTGCACCAGCACCCGCACGCGCACCACCCGCACCAGCTGCTCGTGAGTAACGCCCACTACACATGTGCCTGTTGGCTCATGCTACAGCATGACAGCAGCAAATGGGGCATGCCGTTCACCTGATGTTGACTAACATCTACAGCAAAGTGTCGAAACAGATGCCTTGCCAGCTTCAAGGAAGATGGCAAATTGGTAGAGAGATGAACACACACACACCAACAACATGGGGACCATTAAGAGAAAAATCTACTCTAAAGTCTCAATTAGAAGGCAACACACTCGCGAGGCTTCTGGCGTTGTGGGTGCTTATAGGCGGCGGTGATTACTTACCATCAGGTGACCCGCCAGCTTGTTACTATGATAATGCTACTTTGTGACGATTTTAGTAAACACGTCAACAACAAACATGTAAAATATTATCCCCAGTGATTTTTAGTTTTTACCTTACAATTGTTTTCTTTTATTCCAGTTCAAGGACGTGGGCAAGGTGTCCTCACTGTACCGCACAGGATTGAACCTGTATCCCTACTCGTCAGGCCTCTTACACCCCACTGCGCCTTACGTACCCCCTGCGCCTCTCACCACTTATGCACCTAAGGTGATATATTTTATATGTTATTTTCATAGTCAAAGAGCAACTGTTTATAGTAAATCAAAATATAAAAAAAATAAGTCATTACACATATTACAAAAACTTATGTGTCTGATATACACTGTAAAATAAGCATAATTATATAAAAAAAATGTGATAATGTTAATTATCTATACAATGTTTTGCAATATGCATGCAAAAGAGCTATAAATTCCTGAATATTGTTGCTCTATGGCTAATACTCTAACTGTAATAAATTCTTCATGATCTTAAAGAAAATGCTATATACGCAATGTATTAATGAATTAACACATAAAATTATATACTGTAATTATATTTAATTTACTTCAATAATGGTCATGTCATAAAACATATTATAAAGTGTTTTTTTGAACTGGCGTTCTTCATTAACAGATTGATTTTCTTAAAATATAATAATAACAACAACAAAACATACATAATAACATACAATGTTCTAAAGTATCTATTTTTCATCAGTAAACAATTGTATAGTAATTACATATTTTTAAAAAGATCATGGTCAATGACTTATCCCTCTTAGATGGTAGATTTAATTGTTTTACATTGTAGATTTACATTTTGAAATGTTGCTTAGTTATTTCTAAATATTATTGCTCTAAGTAGAACCTATCCTGGTCATTTTATTTTGGGATGGTTTTCTAGTACTAACTAATAATTTCTCATTAAGGGATTCTATTTTCATTGTTGCCTGCTAATTAAAACTTTCTGATGATACAATTAGTGATTCTTTATTTCTAGTTGCTGTTTTAATTCATTTTAGTATGGCTATTTTATGATAGAAACAAAATTATTAATACAATACAATTATCCATTATGGTTGATCCAAAAAATATGTAAACGTTAATTTAATCATGAAATGGCTATATTTTATGTAATATTAGTTCATGAGTCATTAATGTTGTAAAAATACATTTTGAAATGATAATCAAGTACGTGAAAATTATATTTTTTATCTCTTTTATTGTTATTATTTTTTATACTTTAGAGAGAGGCATTATGTGTTCCAGACGACTGTTTAAAATAAGATTAATCTAAAAAATAAAAAATGACTCAGGAACGTCCATCTGATCTATCCATGTAGGGTCAGCTTAATGCTTTCCTTATATTTTGCACTACCGTCACATTAACCTTGGCCCGCGTCATGTTAACAGCCCGTAGTGTCGAGCGACTCCGCCCCTAAACCACCGCCGCGCCCTGCTGTCGCGGTAGGTCCACTTTGCCACTTTATGCATGCGCCTTTTTTATTTCTATTATTTTTAATTTATTACGTGGAGAAATTCTTGCATTTTAAAATGTGTCGAGACAAGTGGTTGTCTCTTAAAGAATTGATGATTTATATATGACACACTAATAAAAACATGGAAAAAAATACTTTGATGGAATCAATGTGAGAATTTCTTTGTGTAAATCTTTCGATTTTTTCTTAATAGTTTCTTATCAAATCTCAATTGAAAAGGATGGGGATTGCTTGGCTTACAATTTTGAAGCAATATATTCATATTAAATTTCAATTTAATTTCATTGTTAAATAATTTCAACCTATCCTTTTCTTACTTTAATTTAGTAGAATAAAGTATTTAGCCTTTTAACTTTTTTATTATTTTTTACAAATTATTGCGTAACCAATAGATTCACGTTGCGTGTATATTTTACAGAAAACCGGCAAATGGAACGCGATGCACGTCCGCATCGCGTGGGAGATCTACAACCACCAGCAGAAGGAGAAGAGCGGCGCGGGCGGCGCGCCGGCGCTCGACAAGGACAAGCTGCGCGCCTTCCCCGCGCCCGCGCCGCCCCCCGCCTTCCGCTCGCCCTACGACCTGCCCGCGCCCTACCTGCACCACGCGCCGCTCGGCATGGCGCGCCACCCCGCGCGCCCCTACGCGCCCCTCGCGCCGCTGCCGCCCGAGCGCGACCTCGGCGTGTCGCCCTTCGCGCGCTACGGCGCCGGCGCCTTCCCCGCGCCCAACCCCTACGGCCTCTCGTACGGCCGCGACCTCGCCCTCTCGTCCCCGCTGCACGGCGTGCACCATCCGCCCCTGATACACGACGCGTGGCGCGGCGTGCGCCCGCCCGTGTCCGCCGCGGCCGAGGTGAGGCGCGAGCACGAGGAGAGGGAGCGCGCGAGACGCGAGCGAGAGGAGCGCGAGCGACGCGAGAGGGACGAACGTGAGCGCCGCAAGGCGAGAGAGAGGGAGAGGGATCTGGAGCGGGCGCGGACGCGGTCGCCGCTGCGCAACGGAGTGCCGGACGCGAAGGACGATCGCAAGCCGCCACCGTCGCTGGCAGCGTACCCGCCGCCGCACTGGGACCCGTACCGCTCGTTCGACCTGCAGCACATGCGGTTCGCGCCGCTCGTGGAGGCCGCCATCCGCGCGGAGGAGGACCGAGCCAAGATGCTCAGCGCCTACGCGCACCACCAGCAGATGAAGGGCGGGCCGCTGATGCCGCACCGCGTGCCGCACGGGCTGGCGCCGCCGCTGGCTCCGCTGGCCCCGCCGCTGGCGCCGCTCGCGCCGCCGCTGGCCCCGCTCGCGCCGCTCGACCTGCTCAAGAAAGAGGAGCCGCGATGATAGCGGCCCTCGCCCCCGAACTGTAAATAACCTATCGACGAGTATGATTTGAGCTATCGTTTGGTATTATCGGTTTAGAGAATTATTTATTGTACCGCGCTTGAAGTGGCGCCGGCGTCCCTGGGAGTGTATATACGGCGAGCCGCGGCCCGCGAGTGCAATATGGGACGAGATCTCGACGCCGGCCGCACCCTCCCGCTTGTTTATTTACGTGAAATATCTAACGAGTCGTTATTGTGTCACCATCATTAGTTAATTATACATCGCCGGTTACGTGGAGATAGATAGGATTAACGGAATCGCTATCGATATAATTATACATATTTATATATACTTATAAATAAAATGTAAATATTAGATTGTAAATTAGTAATTAAAATATAGAATCGGTTTATTTAACGTCATACAAAGGAAAAAATCCCATAAATTATTATTGTATCGGGAGTTTGATTTATACTTCCGTTAAAAATCTCAAAATGGATTTTCAATTGTACCAGTGGAGGTTTATTTATTTATTTATGATGTACGCCTTCTTCCGCGGTCGTTCGCGATCGCTCCTGCGACTTTACGAACGGTTGATTCTTTAAATGCATTTAAAATATGTGATATTATTATATTGTGAAATGCGTTTTGTCTGACTTCAGTAGTGTCTGTTTGCAGTTAGATGATATTACATTTATATTCGAAATCGTGTTCCCTTCTTCCTTATATTATTTTCAAGTAGATTCTCGTGGACAATATCAAGCGAACGATGCTTCCGTTATATATTATATTGTACCCGACATGTGCCATTTTTGTGAATGTTGTCAGACAAAATTTTTAAAAACCTGTTTTAGGGCACATTTTGACAATTATGTTCTCATTATTTCATTAAGAATAAATCAGAAATGTATTATAGTTTATACAAAAATCATTCTGTATACTAAAAAGTAAATGAAAGCTTGGTGCGATTCAGAAAATACCATTAAAACTTTTGATTTTTATACCAATCCGAGTTTTTGTACTTTCCTATACTAGTCAAAGATATCCTAGACATTGTGTTGTAAATTTGATTGTAAAATAATATTTATGAATATAACAATAAACATATCGTCTCAGATACATTTGACTGTTAAGAAAAATTACAATTCCCTGCCTTCCTTTTGCATTTATTTTAGATTATGAATTTATAATTCACATAAATAGTTATTATTCTACTCATAGATCCCATAGAACATCTTACATACAATATGTAGTTTTATTTTATGAACAGAAGTGAGAACTTAATATAATTATGATACAAATATAAAAGAAAATTAATTTGTCTGCGATTTGTTCGTTATTTTAGCAAACCTAAACCACAGCAGATATTTTCCAGTTTGACGAGAAATGGAAATTGTTATATCATAGCCATAAATTTTATTAGTAAAATTAATATGTTACCCATATTGGTGCGTGGGGAGGTTGTAACAGATAATATGTGCACAAGGAATCAAACCCAGAACCTCTTGGCTAACCACTCAACCAAAGTAAAATGGTCCCTTTTTGTAATAATCTTTCTTCAATAAGTATTTAGCATGTACCACAAATATGAATTATACATTAAAATTTAAAAAGGTTATTTATATTCTACCCAGAGATATTAATTGAGTAGTATCTTAAATATATAATTTCGTAGTCAAACTTAAATAAGTGCATAAAAATTACTCCTTAAATAATTTAAACCGGATGTCCAGTTAGAAATACTAAGAATGCCACGGTACATACATTAATGCTCAACTTCCCAGATCTATATCTTTTTTAATAAATGTAGGTAAATCACAAAAATAGTTTTGAGTATGAATTTAATAAACATAAAAATCGTTAGAACGATGTTCTAGAAAATCCTTGCCTCGTAAAAAGCTACATTTTAACATTGCGTAACATGAAGAAAAATGCTCTTTAACAATAATTCAAGGTCCTTTTGCAGCTGAGGCGGCATAACGTATGTTGTGGGTGTTTCTTTCGGCATACATAATAAAAGGCAACCACACGCAAAGTCGAGACCTATGTAGGTACTCTCCAAAACAGTTTCACATAGCATAACCAGTGCTGCACATGGTCGATTTATGTATTGAGTAGCGCTGGGGAATGGTAGGAAATTTCTGAACTTACATTATTACCTAATTATCCCGACCTTGTTCCAATTATAGTTCAAATATATTTTATCATACAAAAATAAGGGGAAGGCTATCTTCCCTCTTTTCTTGTTTTAAAATAAAAATAAAAATTTTCAAAATAAAATTGAATCATTTTATCGTTCAATCTTTTATCAAATATAATAAATTAGTGTTTTGGACACTAACAATATGTTTTCACCGGCTCATACTACACACGCACACAGATAAACAACTACCCCCTCTTCCATAGTGTACAAAAGAATGCATGTATCCACTGAAAAGTTAACTAAAATAAAAAAGTTCACAACACTACACATGATATAACAAAGAACTTATTTGGTTACCTTAAAAGTTTCAAACTTATGGTTCACAGAATGTCACTCAAAATAAGTATAAAATTATGTGACATGCTGTGCTGTTTCGTAAGTTACTTAAGCAAAATCAGAAGTAATACAGAAGTCAGACTCAAAAATTAATGGTCGCCTGTTTTATTTTACAGGCAAGTAAATGAGCCTTTTGTAAATTATAATAGTGATATTATAGTAATTATTATAATCACATGAAAAAAAAGAAACTCATCTATTCATTACAGGATATGTAGGATTTTAATAAAAGAATTCCTTTGATTTTCAATTAACATTACTTTAATATTCTAGAACTATTTCCATTCTTAAAAAGTTTCAAATAAATGTATCTAATGAAACACTTAAAGACAAGCTACCTTTTGATTACATTTTATTCATGATCAATAAAGTTTATAAAAACAAAAGGCGATATAAAATAAAACATGTTTCTACTATGATTACGTTTACTGTAACAATAAATTACACTGATGTCGGTAGAGCATTAGGAAATTACTTTCTGTACCAAATCTGGATAGACTTCATTCTCTTCACTTTCTTCTGTAATTGGAGTACACCATAGAGCAGCGCTTCGGCGGTTGGCGGGCAACCGGGCACATAGATATCTACTGGCACAATACGGTCGCATCCCCTGGAAATAACAAGATAATTCAAGTTTAATAGAGCAAAAAAAATGTTCCTTTTTCCTCTAACTTTTAGTGCACTGACATATTGGGACATGTTGGCCAATCATATATTTAGATAGATAGATTAGACATTTATTCAAGAAGAAAGGTACAAAGCACAGTAGAGACAGCTGGCTCAGCATATGGGATGGTGACTCGACTACGACGCTGATATTCTGCCATTACCCTCGGAGGACGTGAACCCTTCGCGCCTTAAATAATAATAAGGAAATAAGAAATAAAGATAATACATTTCATTCTTAATTAATGTGAACGAAATTATCCCAACTGAAAAAGCAGCTTCATAATTGGGGAACCTAAAAAGCATTATATGCTGTAAAATTTTAATCACAAAACCTCAAAAAATATAGAATTTAAAATTATATAATCTTTAAATCTGAGCTTTGGTTGAGATAATTTACAATTCAGTGAAAAGATTAATTCAATGAAGATAAAACTAATAGGGGGTTGCACTAATAATGACTCCCATCTTCTGTGTAATTAACCGAGCGAAGTGAGGTCTTAGAGTCGAGATGGCCGGGCAGTTGTATGTTTATATGTAAGTATGAAAAAATTGTCCGACGATAACTTGAGTATCGTTTGTCCGATCTTGATGATTATAAGCAAATAGTTTAGACAAAAGAAAATGTCGAGTTCGAAGATGAGCGATATCGGTGGGGGGGTTACGGATATAGGGGATGAAATAGGCAATTTTGATATGAATATAGCCGAGTGTGGTATCAAATTAAAGGTCTTGATTTATACATTACAACGCGAAGACAAGCTCGGGGCGGGCCACTAGTATAAAAAAGAATTGAAAAATGTGTTGGTAAGCACAAGTCAATTTGAGCTTTATTGCTTTTGAATAAAGTTCACTGTTGTCTAAGCACTGTAGGTGTGTTAAAATGTCAGAGCATAAAATAGGTAAGAACAAAAAACTGCTACATTACAAACCTTTTGACAGAACAAAGTCTGTCTGGTCTGCAAATTTTGAAGATATTTTTAGTACAAAAAAAAATTAAAACAATAATTTAGTTAATTTGTATTAGTCCACAGTATGTATCCATCCTTCTAAATAATAAATGCATTGCTACTAACCTCACAACAGAGTAGGAGTAGTGATAGTATCCACCACCATTGGCGCAGCTGCCCATAGAGATCACCCATCTGGGGTCAGGCATCTGATCATAGACTTTCCTCAAAGCTGGCGCCATTTTGTTTGTCAGAGTACCAGCAACAATCATCACATCGGACTGGCGGGGAGAGGCACGGAATACAACACCATATCTAAAATAATAGGTGATTGTGTAAATATCATAGCCCAAATTAAACAATAAAAGTTATGAACCATGAGTGTTTTGAAAACCCTTTACATTGATATAATATTATATAAGAAAACTATCATGTACCATTGTTAATGTACGTATTGTTAATGTTAACCTGTTCCAAATAAACTATTTTACTTTTTACTTTTACTTTACTATCATAAAACGCCCGGATTGGTGCAGTGGATGTGGCAATGGTCCATGGCGCCAAACCGTGTGGGTTCGATCCCCACAAGTATAAAATTATGATGTGATGAACATTGAAATTTTCTACTGTCTTGGTGTTTATCTATCTATAACATGTGTGTATTTACAAAAAAAAGTATGCCTATTAGTTATCTAGATTCCGTAGTACAAGCTTTGTTTAGTTTGGTACTAGATAACATAATGTTAAATGTCCCTGAATGTTTATTTATTTATTTATCCTATAATGTCTGTTTTTTTACACCTAACTAATCAAAAAAAAAATGGTAATAAATAGGGACCACAAGCAAACAGTCTTAACCAAAATTTATGTTTTTAACTGTTCTCTAAAACTACTAGACCAATTTGACTTTGATTTCTGTTACCATCCCACATTATTCCTGATGAATTTAGGCTATGTAACATTAAGCTGCTGGGGCAAAGCCGGGTGTAACAGCTAATTTGTTTATAGAATACTTGCTGTTGCGCACATTACTCCACTTAGCATAATGTTATGCCTTTCTGAATTAAGTATCTAACACATTTTTGTCATCAGACCAATAATAGAAAAAGGTTAAATGTATGATAAAATACATTTATCAATATATATTCATTCATCTGATTGATATAATATAAAGTGTGATTGCTTGTAGGAGAGTCACAAAGATTTTTTAAACTATCAAGGTTTCACTTATAAGACTGAAAGTTGATTTATGTTTATCAAAATATGTGTTTCCATTGCATTGTTATAATTAAAAGGAACCATTCAAGACTATTCAATGAGAAGTGCATGGAGATGCTTAAAATGTTGATGTTTATATTTACCTGTCCATGTCATAACGTGGAGCAGCGATGTGCATCATCTCTACGGCACAGCAAGCCAGACCGAAAGTCATGGGCCACATTGAACCCTTCCTTCCCCAATTCAATAAATCGTCCAACCTTGCAACTGCAAACTCTGCCATATTGGCTGTCTTTTGAAAAGGAGAGTATGGTCTCTTTTCTGACGGGTCTGGGGCCGGTAAGTGAGATTGGCGTACTTGGTCTACAATTGGAGTAAAGGCTCCTTTCTTTAATACGGATAAAACCGTCGATGGAGCCGCAGCTCCTATGGCTTTGAGCGCCTGCATTGTACCTGCAAAAGAACGTAATTTAGAACTACTGACTACTCTCATTACCAACATACATTATAAGACATTCAATCTTACTTAAATTATTTGAATTTCCTAAATTCTACACCAACTTAGTGGTGTTCCAATTACACTTAAAAATAAAATACAATTTACGTAACTACGCGCATTTGCGAATTAATTCATGTGTTGACTTTGATTTTTGACAATTGACACATTGGAAGAACAATAATCAGAGACAGTGGCAACCTGATTTTTTTTTATTCGGATACTTTTACTATACAGATGTTATTGCATATATCCAATCCATGTTATATAAGCATTACCTATATCAGGGTTATAATGTTAATTAGGAGATATACAGGTATAATCTTGTAAAATCCTTTATTTTCACACCCTAAAACCTGATTCAAAACCTACTTATCGATATCGAACGATAAGTATGTTTTCAAACAAGTTTTTATGTGTAATATTTAAGGTTTTTACAAGTTTATAGAGTTCTATCTCTCTTTCCGAGATTCTTTCCATAATTGATTATAAAGCAAAAAATATTCATTTTGTTTCAATATTACTTCATAAGAAGTAACAATAAATTAATTTTCCATCAATTGTTCTAGCTTTTAGCTGTGTAAATATTTCTATAGGATTTTTTAATAAATTTATCCGTGCAACGCCTCTCTTGCTTGTCCCAAACCATTCCGTTATAACTTATTATATCTTGTTCAATGTTGACAATCTACTATGACAAGACTGTATTGTGCACTGGCATATGTAATTGTCATTTAATGTCAAACAAACAACCTATTTCAAATTTGGATAGTTTTTACTGTTTATCCTATTTCAAATTTGAATAGTTTTTACTGTTAAATCAAAAGAAAATACAAATAAATATAAAAAAGTACTTATTTATTTAGAAAATTAAATCATAGCACTGTAAATTATGAATGGAGTACAAAAGGTAAACATTGAAGTTCTAGCAATAAATAATAATTCATATTCTTTTAGTTTATTCATGTTCCCATTTTTATATTTTTTTTCTCACGCACTGTACTATAATTGAATTAAGTATGTGTATTTATAGTAATCAATCCAATCTCATTTTTTAGAGTAAAAAATGGTTTAAGCCCATATTTGATCTAGAAGAATCCGAACCACCAAAGAAAATTAAAAAGAATTCAACCAAAAGTGTAGAACCGAAAAACATTGAAGAAGAGGTGATATCTTATATAATTAAGAAAATTACACTGCACATAACTTTAATAATCATGAGAATTACAATTAAGATTAATTGCAGGTACATCCCCACAAGAATAATAATCATATCCACCCCAATGTATCTAGTAAAAATTGGATGAAAAATTTTGATCCTATAAATATAGAGGATCTAGCTGTGCATAATAAAAAAATCCAAGAGGTGGAAGAATGGTTGAAATTTTCCTGTGTAAATAGCAGCAACAGCATGCTGTTGCTTTCTGGACCAGTGGGATGTGGGAAAACAGCTACAGTACAAACTTTAGCAGCCAAACATAACATTAAAGTTACAGAATGGATAACACCAGTTGATATAGAATTTCCCTCCGAATATGGTATTGTACTTATTGATCAAAACATTTAATTGACTGCTACAGAAATGAGTAAACAATAGCTAAAAGTCAAATTGATTGATTACTTTAAACTTGGTATTATATTTTGAGTTTTAATCAAATTACAAAAAATTCCATGTGTTAACAATTGGTTACAGGTGATTATCAATTTAAAGAATCTCAGTCAAAGAGATTCCTTGATTTTATAATAAATGCTGCAAATTTTACTTCACTTCTGGACAATAATAGCAGCAAACTGGTGCTTGTGGAAGATTTTCCTAATACATTTTTAAGAACCCCTGCAGATTTTACTGATGTTTTATAGTAAGTTTCAGAACTTAGCATTAATTCATAAATATTTTAAAGACATCATGTGAGTTTGTAATTATAAACAGTTAAAACAATATTTTTAGGAATAGCTGTTACCCAAAAAAAATATGAACAGTTGCTATCTTTCGAGTTAAAAATAATATTTTGATTAAACTAGTCTTACCAGTAGGGGCACATTTTACAAGATGCTTTCATAAAACAGAAAACCTTAAACAGATGTTCTATAATGTAACTTGGTTATGTTTCAGTCAGTACAGACAAAGAGCCAAGTCTCCAGTGGTTTTCATTTGTTCCGAGTCACATACAGATAACAAGAATACAGCACTCCAAGTTTTTACACCAGCCATAAAAGATCAATTTAATATAACACATATTATGTAAGTAAAACATAGTTACTACTAATCTCAAATTGATTTATCTTTATTTAAAATTAGCCTCTAAAAATAACATACAAACCATACATAGAAACATTTGAAATTTGAATTTAGGCTACATTAAGCACTAAAACATACACAAAATCAATTGCAGGTTCAACAGTGTATCAGTTACAGGCTTAAAGTCTGCATTAAAGAGGGCAGTCGATATTATAAGCAAGAAATACTCATCAATGTATAATATACCGAGCCCTGCTATTGTTGATTCAGTTGTCAATTCATCAGGAGGAGATGTAAGGTCTGCTATTTTAAATCTGCATTTTGCATCTCTAAAAGGTATGTAATGTATATTTAATTAACAAAAAAGTTGTACTATAGAACATAATATGCAAAAAATAATAAATCTATATTTCAGGGTCTTCAACAAATTTAGAAACTAGTATAATTCTTGATAAGGAAGTGAAAAGTAAGGGAACTAAAAAGAAAAAGAATGCATCTAGTAAATTTATGTCTTTGGGAAAAGATCAAACTGTAAGCATATTACATGGAGTTGGTAGAGTACTGAACCCTAAAGGTAAAGATTGTATAATTAAATTTGGTTTAAAAAATGATTTGTAGATACTTAAGCTACATTATTAATGTAGATTGTAGACGTATAGGAAAAGATTGCCAGTTTGGAATTTGTATTTTACATAATAATCTTCTTCCTGTTGAAAGTGTTGTGTAAATTAGTTTAATTGGTGTTTCACAAAATGTAATGTTATTTCAATTATTTAGTTGCAGTATCAGAGGATGGTAAAACAAATTTGACCCACTCACCCAAGGACATAATAGAACAATTTCTAAGTCATCCTAGTTCATTCATCTCATTTCTTGAAGAGAACTACTTGCCACATTTCTCGTGTCCCAATGATGTGGATAGGGCAGCATCAGCCCTCAGTGATGGTGATCTCATGTTGTCAGAGTGGAGTGTAAGTGTTTAGAATAATTTATGGGCAAGTGTAGTTGGTGGAAGTGAATTATTTATCACTAGCTGTTCCGCAGCTGCGCCCCTTAGCATGTTAATAGTCTATGTTCATCAGGGAATCGAATGGTAAAAGAAATCAAAGTCAAATCAGTCTAGTAGTTTCAAAGCCTTTTCAATTCAAACAAAAAATCAAATCTTTCCTCTTTATAATATGTATTAGTATACATTATATTTTTGTTACTGTTGAAGTCACATAAATCTGCAATTTATTATGATATTACAATAGTTCTGAGTTATGTCTTAACTTAACACAAATTATTCTGTCCTCTTTCTTCCAAATCACATATATTATTTCCTACTAAATTTGATGAAATTTTATGTTAATTTAAAGATTTGTTTTCAAAATTATATGGTTGTTGTTCTAGGAGAAAATTTGCCAAGAGTATGGTCTCTACACAGCTGTAGCTGGACTAATGCTGTCAAATAAAGCCCCCGTATCTGCTTGGAATCCAGTTAGAGGCCCCAAAAATATGAAAGTTCAATACCCGTAAGTACATTTGTTTTATTTTTTCTGGATGACATATGTGTGAAACCTACATCTATTAGTATTTTATGCTTGTAAATGTTAATATTTTTTAGATCTAAAAAAGTTATGTAATAAATAATTATTAAAATAATAATGAAAAATATTTTGTTATACAGGTCATTGAAAGAAATGCCACAATTGGATACTGATTATTTGTACAAGGGAAAAGTGTTGGTTGCTGATTACTTAACATATTGCAAGATTATTGGGAACAATACCTAACTATTGTGATTAATATCAATCAATTCATCTTATATTCTGTGATTTGTTATTAATTTAAGTAAAACAATAAAACTAAACATTATATTCTTTTATTTTACCTTAACATAAACCTTTACTTGGATTTTGGGACAGGATCATGGGATCTGGGAAGGAAAAATAAAAATTTATTTAGTTCCACCGTTTATTAACAAAGTCTTAGTCCATTCAATACAAATTACCAATAATGAAATTACAAAGCACTGCACTATTGTCAATTTATTATTTGTAAATTTTCACGAACACTCACGTCGTCAGTTTCCATTTTGCAAGCTTTTTAAGAAAAATAATCTATGAATACAGTTTTGTTTATTGTATCAATTCATACTTACCTGACCGCTGTTGTAAAAGAACTAACTTTTACATGTTCATACTCACCTTTATGGGGACTGGAATGTGATCAGTGTATTGTTTGATGTGTTAAAATCAAATTCAACCTAAACAAATAATTAAAAATAAAGAATATATATTTATTTAAAAGCATGATTTAATTTCACAATGAAATATGCTGTATAGCCATCATTTATTGTATTTAGGTTAGGTTGGCTTTGATTTTATGTCTCAGAAAGACTGTGTCACATGATCATTTGACTAAAACTCCAATATTTTTCTTGTAAACATGTATGTCTGAAGGTAAGTGTGTCATATAGTCTAGTGTAGGGTATATCTGTCTCAAATGACAAGTTACTGTTTCAATCACACTTACCAGTCTTAATTGATGGATATTTGAGAATGGGTAAATACTAATTGTTGGGTATAAGAAGGCAAAACAAAGTAATTCACGACTACACCTATTTGCGTATGTTAAGTTACATTATATGTAATAGCTTTGAATTTAGGGACAAATAAATTATTATTTGTTTGTTACTGTGTGTATGTGGGTGTATGTGTATGTATGTATGTGTGTGTATGTGTGTGTGTGGGGTTATCGTGAGGAGGAGGAGGAGGACCTGGAGCGGCGGCGGCGCGGCGCGGTGCGGGGCGAGCGCGAGCGCGTGCGGCGCCTGCGCGGCGGAGACCGGCGCCGCGGCGGCGAGCGACGCCGGTACCTTCGACACGTAACTCTTACTTAATAATATTCATGTAGACTGTAGAGTCAAGGATAGGTAGGGGAAGGATATGATGGATACAAGAAGAAGAGATAAACCTATTTGAAAATATGACAATAAAGTTCCTTCTCAAATTAACATTGTTTTAAGCACAACTGTTTATAGTTTTTTTCAATGGTAATAATCTATTAGCTGGATGAATTCAATCATACTAATTTTTGAGACATATAAAAGATCAAAGCATTTTCACAAAATTTGCTTTTAAAAAATTCAAAATTTAATCTATAATTTGAAGTGTCTCATAACGTAAAAGAACATTCAAATCCATTTGTTTACATAACTTGAATATTATAACTATCTTCAATATATTTTCGAATTCTATATTAAAATGACTAATGAAACATTCAACAAACTCCAACCCATGAATTAACATCAAGACATACCAGTTGATATTGAAACTGAAAATACTAGACAAGTAGTTTGTACCTGGGCGGCGAGTGTCGGCGCATCGGCGCGTGTCGCGGCGGCATGGCGCGCGGCGAGGGCCGGCGCGGGCGGGACGGCACCAGCACCGGCGCCGCCGTGATCTCCTGCCCGTCGATCTGACCTGGAACACGTTCATGAGTTATTAAGACATGAATTAGTGCCTTGCTCACGACATTATCCATAAACCAAGACCTTTCATTTGATACCAAACTCGCCAATATTCATATAAAAATGGCCTGTTCACGTCATTAAGACATGAATTAGTGCCTTGCTCACGTCATTATCCATAAACCAAGACCTTTCATTTGATACCAAACTCGCCAATATTCATATATAAATGGCCTGTGAAATAGGCCCCCTATCTTTGTTACCTCCCCACTGATACCGCTCAATTTTGCACTCGAATCTTCTTTATCTAAACTATTTGCTTACAAAATTTTATAAAGATCATATAAACCATACTCCAGATATGTTTGGACAAACATTTACCTATTTGACTCCCTCACCAATTTCGCCACCAAAGTTCACAGTTTCTAACCATATTTTAATCATTGCTTACATATATTTAGGTCTACAGTTAAGTATGTACTGAATTTCAAGAACATGTGATAAACATTACTGGTGAATTTGATGAAAGAAGTTTTTTATTAGACATGTTCATATCATATTATTACAGTACAGAATATTTACAATAGAGGTAAACCCAGTAGATGTATGGTCTATCATACCAGCCATATTTACTTTTATGATATTAGGATTACACCAGTACTATACAATAAGCTCTTATTTTTGCTATTAAAACCCATATTCCTAAATTAAAGAAGAAATTTAACTTTAATTTTATGTACTATGTTTGTAAAACTTAAAATAGTTAATAGAACATTGCATTATGCCACCATGTTTGCTGTAAATATAAGTTATTTACCTCCATCCATGTGCTTCATGGCATTTTCAGCTTCATCCGCATTTGTGAACTCCACATATGCGTATCCTCTGCCATTGTGAGGATGTAGCCGGTCCATAGGGAACTCTATAGTTTTCACTGTGCCGTATGTAGAGAATATCTCTTGTATGTGGTCACGGGTCACATTTAATGTTAAGCGACCTATATGGATGCGCGTTGGACGTGGGGGCGGGGAGCGTTCACGTTTCTTGCGGGCTGGTGACCTATAAACATTTTTCAAATACTTTATCAAGCTGCCAGTTCATTTCTGAACTTCATTAGGTTGCTAAATTATAGTTTTCATAAGATTTTGATCCAATTTTAATGGTAGTATTTTAATAATAGATTAAAGAAAAACTTATTGTTAACAAGATGTTATGCTGAAGTACTTATAATAATATAATAATAATAATAGCTCCCCAGACCAATTTCGGCCATGGTGGCCAATCTCAACAGAGACTAGCCAGCTGCGCAGGAGATATTATAGTGCACAAGTGTATGCGAGACCTTGCAGATGCACTCTCTTTTCCATTTACTCTCATAACCAGATGGGACAGCAGACCGACACGACCGGAGAGAGATCAGGCGCAGGACCGACGGCTTTACGTGCTCTCCGAGGCACGGGGATGTTCCAACACCGCCAACTTCCAAACTCAGGGGTGTTACTATGATTTCTTTGTCAGAAAAATCCTAATAACATTTTTATTTTTGGCCCCACCTGGGAATCGAACCCGGATCTGTATTCAAAGATGCAACCACTAGACCAACGAGGCAGTTAGGCAAGTACTTATAACAGTATATTTAAGTATGACTATCAGTTATCTAGTTTTGTTTAGTTTGCGACAAGATAGCATTGTGACAAATGTCCCTTAATATTTATAGTATTTTACTTACAAAAGTAATCTAAATAAAAATAGATTCAATAATGTTAGTACACACAAATGTTTACCTTTCATGTTTATCTCTGCTTTTAGATTTATCTGCCGAAGATGGTGTTGCTATTTTCTTCTTATCTAAGGGTGATTTGTCCCTTCCTTTATCTCTATTCGGTTCACGTCTATCCTTGGCTGGACTTTTGCGGGGTGATACTCTAAAATAAAAAAGTATTTTAGTTTATAAAATTTCATGGACATAAAAGGAAATTATTACTCAAAAGATAGCAAAACACTTTTAGGCTTCTGCGTGCTCCTGCATACCATCACAGTTGTTTCATTTTATAACTTATAATGTCAGAAAAGAGTAATATGAAGCTTTCTTAATAATACAAATAGAACAGAAGAGCTAATAAATTTTAAACTTTCTGACATTGAAAATATTGTTATAATAACCTTATTACATGTATTAAAATTAGGGATGAAACGGATAGTGGTTTGGCCGGATACAGGATATCGGATATCCTGCTAGCTACACGGCCGGATAGCCGGTGGCCGGATATTCGGACGCTTGTCGCGTTACAACTTGATTTGAATATATGCGCGCGCGACAATTTCTGCCATTATTCATATACAAATAATAATTTGTGGCAAAAAATAGAACCGACTTCATCACTCTAAAAAGTAGAAATTAATCTTTATTTTTGTTTCAATCTATACAAAGTCAGTGCTTGTATCTATTTTCAATTTAACAAAAAAAGAATAGAAGTTATTTTCTACTTTTTAGAGTGAGGAAGTCGGTTTTATGTTTTTGCAAAAAGCTATTATTTTTCCCTTTTTAGTGACCTGTGAAGAGTAATCACATTATCTAGTCACAATTCAGTATCAGAGTTAGAGTTTAATGGGTATATGCATCATTAAACCTTAACCACGGAGCTTATCCTGTTGATTTTCGAGGAGTTCCGTGGAATATCTTCCACGTGGATTATATTGCATATCCGCAACTAAACCCACCCAAAACTCACCCGGCCATGAGGTATTAGCAGCGTATATCGTCTTTGGCAGCGTATATCTCGTAAAATATTTATTTTATCCAAAAAAATATTGAGAAACCTCTATTTTATTTTAAAGACCTATCCAATGACACCTCATTTAATGATACATTAGCGATTTATTTTTTTTACCCTGCGGTTACAGGTATGGTGAGCCA
>LQNK01001714.1:133739-152166 GCA_001586405.1 Phoebis sennae | reverse complement strand
GGACCTGGAGCGGCGGCGGCGCGGCGCGGCGCGGGGCGAGCGCGAGCGCGTGCGGCGCCTGCGCGGCGGAGACCGGCGCCGCGGCGGCGAGCGACGCCGGTACCTGTGACACATTACTCTTACTCAACAATATTCATGTATGGGAATTATAGGATGGATACAAGAAGTAGAAATAAACCTAATTGAAAATTTGACAATAAAGTCCCTTCTCAAATTAACATTGTTTTGAGTGCAACCATTTATCATTGTTTCAATGGTAATCCCTATGTAATCAAGAAATTGTTGAAACAATATTCAAATTTTAGTTTATACTTTTAAATGGCGTGTTACCTAAGAGAACATTCAAATACACTCTTTTAAATAACATTGCCGTTATTACTTTCAATATATTTTCAAATTCTATATTAAATTGATCAACCTATGAATTAACAACAAAACATACCAGTTAGTCTCAATATATTCAAACTGAAAAGACAAGTAGTTTGTACCTGGGCGGCGAGTGTCGGCGCATCGGCGCGTGTCGCGGCGGCATGGCGCGCGGCGAGGGCCGGCGCGGGCGGGACGGCACCAGCACCGGCGCCGCCGTGATCTCCTGCCCGTCGATCTGACCTGAAACATATCCACAAAACCAACATTAAACTAGTGCCTCGCTTCAAGCGTCGTTATCTATAAACCAAGTCCTTTCATTTATCAGCATTGCATATATCTTCGTTACCTCCCCACTGATTCCGCTCATTTTTGGATTCGAATGTTATATTTACTATTTGCGAACAAAATTTTATCAAGATCAGATGAACCATACTCCAGATAACCTCAGACAATTCATCTATTTGACCTCCCTCATCTACATAACCCTCCATTGATTTTGCCACAAAAGCCCACACAATGGGCTTCTAACTATATTTCAGAGACATTACTTACATATATTTAATTATTTATGCCTACAGTTAAACAACAAAAGTTTATACTTTGAGATTTACAATACATTCTCATGTATTTTACCAGCCATATTTACTTTTATGATACTAGGATTACACCATTACTATACAATAAGCTCTTATTTTAGCTATTAAAACCTATATTCCTAAATTAAAGAAGAAATTTAGCTTTATTCTTATGTACTATATTTGTAAAACTTAATAGTTAATAAAACATTGCATAATGCCACCAAGTTTGCTGTAAATATAAGTTATTTACCTCCATCCATATGCTTCATGGCATTTTCAGCTTCATCCGCATTTGTGAACTCCACATATGCATATCCCCTTCCATTGTGAGGATGCAGCCGGTCCATAGGGAACTCTATAGTTTTCACTGTGCCATATGTAGAGAATATCTCTTGTATGTGGTCGCGGGTCACATTTAATGTTAAGCGACCTATATGGATGCGCGTTGGACGTGGGGGCGGGGAGCGTTCACGTTTCTTGCGGGCTGGTGACCTATAAACATTTTTCAAATACTTATTCAAGCTGCCAGTTCATTTCAGAACTTCATTAGGTTGCTAAATTATAGTTTTCATAAGATTTTGATCCAATTTTAATGGTAGTATTTTAATAATAGATTAAAGAAAAACTTATTGTTAACAAGATGTTATGCTGAAGTACTTATAATAATATAATAATAATAATAGCTCCCCAGACCAATTTCGGCCATGGTGGCCAATCTCAACAGAGACTAGCCAGCTGCGCAGGAGATATTATAGTGCACAAGTGTACGCGCGACCACAGATGCACTCTCTTTTCCTTTTACTCTCATAACCCCATGGGACAGCAGACCGACACGACCGGAGAGATATAAGGTGCAGGACCGACGGCTTTACGTGCTCTCCGAGGCACGGGGGTGTTCCAACACCGCCAACTTCCAAACTCAGGGGTGTTACTATGATTTCTTTGTCAGAATAATCCTAATAACATTTTTATTTTAGGCCCTACCCGGGAATCGAACCCGGGACCCCTCGATCTGTAGTCAAAGATGCAACCACTAGACCAACGAGGCAGTTAGGCAAGTACTTATAACAATATATTTAAGTATGACTATCAGTTATCTAGTTTTGTTTAGTTTGTGACTAGATAGCATTGTATTAAATGTCCCTTAATATTTATTGTATTTTACTTACAAAAGTAATCTAAATAAAAATAGATTAAATAATGTTAGTACACACAAATGTTTACCTTTCATGTTTATCTCTGCTTTTAGATTTATCTGCCGAAGATGGTGTTGCTATTTTCTTCTTATCTAAGGGTGATTTGTCCCTTCCTTTATCTCTATTGGGTTCACGTCTGTCCTTGGCTGGACTTTTGCGGGGTGATACTCTAAAATAAAAAAATATTATTGTTTAAAAAACTTCATTGGACATAATATTATACCATTACTTGGGTAAAACTACTCAAAAACTAGCATTTAGCTTATAGGCTTCCTCATGATCCTGCAAAACATACTCGGAACATATTGTTTCCACTCCTCACGTTTGTTTCATTTTTCAACTTATAATGTCAGAGTAGACTAATATCAAGCTTTTTTAATAATACACAATTTTTGCTTGCTTTTTATAGCTTGAACGGAGCTGGTCACCTCCTGACATTAAAAAGTTTTTATAATAACCTCATTACATGCATTAAAACATTATAGTATAATCAATGTCAAGTCAATCATGGCCTCCTTGGCTCACCACCCACAAACCTCAAGAGGTGACTACTTCGTCAATTCAAACTATAACGTAACTTACTTCTTCTTTGGCCTGGATCTATCATTAGTACTGCTGCTACTGCTTGATGAGCTGGAACTCGACGATGAGCGAGATGAACTTCCCGAACTGCTGGAGGACGACCGCGATGACGACCTCGAAGAACTACTGTCTGACGAACTGCAAAAGCAATATGAATGATGGTATAAACTTTTCAATGCACAAGTTACAATTAAACATTAAGAAATACAGTTAACTATGTCTAAAAAGGCTGGTATTATTTTTAAAGAGCGATCAAAAGATAATCTTGTAGTAAATTTCACCGAAGATAATAGAATACTTCATGCTAGGGCATCCTTGGCTGATATTGAAGGCGTAACTGGAATGTAAACATTCATAATACAAATTCATTTTAACCTTTATAAGTTATCTTTTTATTTAAATATTATCACTATCTGCTTCTAGTCAACCCTAGATTAATATGCTCTTTTTGCATGAGCATAAGTGTAGTAGGTAGTTTGTGTATTCAATAATGGCATAACCTCTTCTACTTTGAAATAAGCAATATTGCAAATAATAATCGTTTATCTACCTGCCACTACTATCACTACTGCTGGAACCAGATTCTTTCTTTTTCTTTTCCTTTGGCTTCTTTTTATCTTTATCCGAAACAACTGAGGGGGACTTATTTCGCGCCCTGTAAAAAAATTTAACACAACTTATGAAGTATACAATTTATAGACTATTTAGCACAATAATGATGAAATGTATCTATTTCTCACATTTTATATAAAATTAACTGCGTATATTATCTTGAAATTAATAAACACGCATTCGGCTTTGCATCGAAAATCGAAACCAAAGATTATCCACCATGTCTAAATTCCACAGACAACTTATAAAAACAGATAATTAAGATAAAGAGCTAAACAAATGTATTAGTACCACAGATTATTAAATGGTTACTAAATCATAGTAGAATATATAAACGTTATTTTTAATTTAGTTTTATACTCTTTTAATGAATTGATTTATTTAATCAATTGTAAATCATCTAGGCCATAAATAAATAGAAATAATAAGTTTGTCAATTTCATGGGCCTGCAGAAATATACAATTTTAGCCAATTTATACATGTGTCGCCACACTATTTCTAACCGTGGGTGTTGTAAGAAGCTACAGAGGGTAATTCTGATTCATAACATCCACAGCATTGCACGATTTGACCAAACTTGCACTGGTGAAATTATCAACCCCACTCAGTTTTAAAAACGTTGAATAAATTATTTCTCGTAATATATTAAATAATGTATTTAATGAAATGCCTACCTATTCATTCCATAGCGATAAGTTATCGACGAATAAAACCTTTCATATATGTATAGCAGCTTAATTAAAGAACGCAGTAACATAATGAGCAAACATTTAAAGACACAAACATTCGCTTAGTCACCCGCCTTCAAGACACAGCCTTCCATAATCGGGGTAATCACTCTTTTAATAGTGACCTCTTGAGTGCGATGGCTATTACCCTCAAGCTGTGTGACATGACCATTACATTATCGCCACTGGGCGCCACGCTACCTCCGCACCCGTCTATGACCTTTTTGTAAACAAGAAGCTTTTATTTTCCTGTAAATTTATATAAAATTTTAAAAATGAATACTGCAATCTTCATAATTTAAAAAGTCCACATATTTCAGGTGCAAATATTTTACTTCAAGCGTTAACTGGCTTATCGAGGATATCCTCCTCTATACAGCTCCCTCTACACATCGCCAGACGCATACGCGGACGACGAATTCTTGTTGAGCACAGAAGGCTGAGACGAGAAATTTATTGCGTTCTAAATTCTAGAATATAAGTTTTCAAAATTATTTTCGGCTATTGGGAATACATTTTCGGCTCAATGAATAAATTTCAGAAATACTTATTGACGCATTATTTTTTTTATGCTAGAATAGCAAGCGGAGTATGCGGTTCACATGATGTTAAGTGACTCACCACATCCCATTTACATCATAAAAGAGGACTAATATTTATTATTATTTTTTTGTATCTTTGGCATTATAAATTGTTGTTATAGCGGCAAAATTCATAATTTCAGCTATCACTATTTTATATGGGGACAGAACCCTAAAAATTAAATTGAATATTTATTACTCAATACAGATTGAATGGATTTTAATGAATACTTATACTGTAATAAATACTATTTATTCTACTTTTATTTTTGTCGATGTAAAATCACAAGTGAAAAGTAATAAAATATATTGATTGATTTTTAGGATACTTAAATATATTTTTATACAACTAAACGGACGAAATATAAAATTTCTCATTGAAACTAAGCAAACAAACCACTAGCCTCCAAATATTATTTGCCAATTTGGTCACACAATTCGGAAGGCCGTAAATCAAATAGTTTTACGATGAAAAGGTATTCGAAGGACATGGATATTGTCCGAAGGCTGCGGGTTATTCATGTTGACCTCCCTCACTGCATCTAGAGATCACGTTGCGATTGTAATATTTTCTCGTACTAACAATCCGCCCCCACTTCGTTTCGTATTTATTGCCATTTTTTAAAACTGATGTTCTTATTTTCGAATAACAAATTATCAGAATCTATGATCATGTTTCTTGCAAAATAAGAAACAGATAATAAATGAAAGGAAAACATTGTATCCGTAATCTATACACAAACCTATTGCCGTGGTTTTTTAAAAAAAACTAAAGCTTAATTCGATTTTTGAAACTGTCATTTGTTTTATTTTTGTCTATTTTGGCGGTATAGCGTAAAACAAAACAGCTATTTTTGTTAGATAGGCTAATATTTCAATGTTATTTTTAAGAAGAAAGATAAAGATAAGATAATATACGGTTAGTAGTTACCTTTTAGTAATAATTCTTTTCCTTTGAAAATGGAAAGGGCGAGGGCGGTAGCTAGAAGGTATTTGATTAAATCTTCTAATCTTCTATTATGTAGAGAGACACTTATGCAAAATATATTTTTTGTTTATTTTAAATATGTAGAGCAGTTGTCGCGTTCATGAAGTGTTTATTGTACGTAGTGTCTATTAAAACAATATTCCTGATAAAGCTCTTATATCGCTAAGCTTTTTATTACGGCAATTCAATGTTTCGTTATTAAATGCGTCACTGACTTCTAATGTAGTAATGAACATGATAAAGAATTATCCCTATTTTTAATTAAAAACGGAATTTATATATGGCTATAAATCTAATTGTTTGTTTTTCGTAGAATTGACTTAGTTTGATTATTCAAAATCAATACTTATATAATAGCGACTTCGAGTTTGTTAAATAAAGTTGTTCAGTTCAATCATTTTAAAACGAGAAATTGTCTGTTATTTTATCTAAATAATCGCTGTTCTACGATTTACATAATGAGGTTTTGTCTATTCCTAGGCATAAATCTCATTATGCAGTCCCGATTCCTTAGTTGCATTTCTAGATGGCAGAACACTCTGCTTTTTAATACAAATATTCCTGGATATTTAACACAGATAAATTAACACCCAGACAGTAGAAAATTACGATATTCATCACATCATAATTTTCTACTCGTAGGGATCGAACTCACACCCTCCTGCGCAATAGACCACTGCTGAACCGTCGTCGAATTGCGTTGTTGATTGGTTTCATAGTTCGAATAAAATCAACTTAAAAACTATAAAAAATAGCAATGATAGAAATTAAGATCACTTAGTAATTTGAAGTTAGTCCGCGCCGCGCCAGACAGATAGGGCGTGGGAACGGGATCTAATCAGGCCTGTGGTGGGAATGCTTTGTACATGCCGTGACAAACGTAAGCCGGAGCCTGGCTGGAACGCCTGGCGTGGATTATTACTAGGCAGACCGTTTGAACCCAGATTTACATTTAGCACAACGCGAAGCTTTAAAAGAAAACATTGTCTTTAGGAACTTGTTACAAATAAAAACACATTCTATACGGTTAGTTAAGAAACATTTAGTAAAATAATAAACATTTAGTAAAATAATAACATCTCCTAAAGCGTTTTTAGTGACTATGATAGTTCCTCCTTAACCACTATGTTTTTCGCCGAATCTACAAACTCCTAAAACAAATATTTCGTAACACTTTACGTATTGCATTTTGTATGATGTAGAACTTTGACATAATGTAGAAGTTACGGAAACTGAAAGAAAGAAGGTCAAGTAAGTTGTAAAAATCCGCTCACTAGTTGCAGCGTGATTGACATACAAATATGCAAACATCTTACTAAGTAGGATATGATGTTGTAAGTATGAATAAAATGTAAGTTCAAAGCAAAAGTATAGAAATGTAATCATTGTATATACAAAATATAAAAAAATGCATTTGATTCACTTGGCTTTTCATTACATTAATTTCCTTAGGAAAGTTTCACGCTAGTTTCAAACTAAATAATAATAACACATCAACATCCATTGTAAGTGTTCCTTATTACCTAATTGTTACCTCATTTAAATACCCCAAAAATATCCACTAATAAACATCAACACCCACTGCACTGTTACTTATAACTTTATAACCTTACGTCGCCTTATAAAGCCTTGTCCACGCGCCTCGAGTATACAACGCACTCGGCTCTCCCGCTAGCAACCCGCGCCGTCGCGTCAAAGTTCTACAGTGAACTTTTTAGATTTCACTTATTACGAAATTTATAAGTGTTTAAATTTGACATGTGAGTATACATGTTATTTAAAACAATTAAATTTTTTTTTTATTCTAAATGTTTTTTTTTAAGAATAGGTCGGACAAAATAAAATAGTTCATTTAATAGTAAAATAGTTCTTATTGTTTATAATTCTATTCAATATTTTTATTTAATTGAACTGTATATAGTAGAAAACTTTTTTCTTTGATAATTAAACAATTTTTAAATTTAAGTTGTTTAATTCTAATTTATATTTAAATCCAAATTAAATCGTTTATCGATATACATTATAAATTATAATAATAAAGTTTAATATATTGACCCAAAGAAATATCAATACTATGGTTCTACGTAATATAAAGTTAATAAAAGTAGAAGTCTTATCGTCAAAATATTTAGCTTTTTTATTTTTTATTTTTTTTTAATTTATTTACCTATGATTGTTATGCATTTTGAAGAACCTAAGCGACTTTAACTGTTAATGTAAATGTTGATAAAATATGTAATTTTCTTGTTATAAGTAAATATTTAAATTTAATAAATAAAGGTAATAAAATAAATAAATATTTAAATTTGACCTTGTATAAAAGTGCATTGTTTATTTATAAAAACGGCCCATGATTTTATTAATAAAATTAAACTCTTTAATAAGGAAACGTGGGTGATTCTATAGCCTACGTCAGTTTACGTACTCGTAGCACCTCTACGGTTTCTACGGCGTAGCTTTTAATCCTGGCCAACATTGGCCTTAATATAAAGCACCTTTATATTCAAGATTTAGCTAAGAATTAAAATACATGTTGCATATTCAATATAACCTAGAAATTATAAATAAATAACTTTCATAACAAATGCTTGCAAACTAGTAAATAAATTTTTATTTTGCTATTTTATCTTAAATGTGGAAATTTCTTTTATTGCCTTTTTTCTACATTCCACTTTCATCACTTATATGTATCATAACAAAACAAAATTAGTGGTAAGTATTAGAAAATGTTATTATAAACAATTCAATTTATAACTAAAAAAAAATTTAAATAATTTTAAAGCGAATCAAATCTGCCAAAGTTTGGATTTTACAAAGAATTACTTTAAAATATTATGTCACGAGAACCTTAATATCTTTTAAGTTATTTATAGGCGACCATAACTAAAGTACGAAGTTTAGCTAATTATGATGTTTTCGTTGATGGTTATTTTAGGTAATGTTAAGGAAACACAGCATCGTAGAAGCACTTGCAATACCAGAATTGTCACTGGTGTTTTATTCACTTCTCAAATAAGAAAGGATTAAAGAAGAAATTGATAAGAAAAATAAATATAGTAAAAGGATAGGAGAGGATAAAAGTGGGGTGACTAGGGAATAAAGGCATTTGACGCCCCTATTTATCAATAGAAACAGACTAACATTTTAAAGTTCACGCTAAGCGGTCCTAGTGGGTGCAAGTTCCATACAGCAAGTATGCTCGATTTACACTCGTAAAGTTCACATATTATTTCCCTATTCACTCCATAAAAACCAACAATTTAAACCTAAATCCTAAATATAAATGTGAGTTGGGTGTATGGAGAAGGACACAGGCTATCTTATATTTGGAAAAAACTTATTATTTTTTCCTCTGTTTTACGTTGGAAATTGACACGGTTGAAACCGTGGATAAAAACTAGTAATTATACAAAAAAGTAGTGCAACTATAATATCATCATATTTTAACACATTGATATATTTGCATATGTTGTAAAACAACAGTTTTAGACGCGCTTTGACAAAGCCTTTAACAAAGACCTGTCGGATATTTTGTGCATTAACAAGGTTATTCTTTGTGTAACACTGCTGGTAGTGATCGTTTACTGCTTATTCAATTTAAAATTGAACATAGCTTATATAAAAAATAATAAAAAGATGTAGAACTATTAAGAATAATTTTATTAAATCTAATACGGTCAAACTATAGTTACTTATAATTAATAAGTATTTACTAGTGCTTTATATAAAAAGTTAATTACATTTTCTTATTATATATTATATGAAGAGATGTCCTTTTTGCTGCAATATAAATTAATTCTATGCTAAAAGCATTTCCAATGCCATTTGTAGTATTTTCAAGGAGATCAGAAAATGCAGCTCAATATTATCGGGTTCGATTTCTAAGAATGTCGTGTTTAATATAAAAATGAAATATAGAATACAGTTTAAGCTTTGGTTTAAATTGCGCTTAATCTACTATATTGTTACCAAAAGGGATAAAGATTTTCGTTGGAAAAGAACTCTAAAGGTTTTTTAAATAAATAATTTAAACTCGATTTATTTTTAATCGACAACTGGCACCAATGTTATGTAATGCTCTGAATTAGATGCTAAAAGACTTCATTTTCAAAAATCAAATAAAACATCGGATCGGAATATACAACCCATATTTTTATTTACACAACTTTCGATATGACGGATGACAAAGAAAACTTATATTGGGTAAATCACTGAAAACTGGGTTTGACAGTCATTCATTTTAACACTATAGCATTTACCTCACATACACTACTTAGATTCATAGGGATCAGATGATCGATACTTTATTTATTTTCAAAAGATCTACGAGATACAATCATACGAACAAAGAAACATACGATATCCATATTTGGAGACTTTAATACCTCACTTAATCACTACATAGTATAAAACAAAGTCGCTTTTTCTGTCATGTGTCATGTTGTATGTCCCTATGAACGCTCAAATCTTTAAAACTACGCAACGGATTTTGATGCGGTTTTTTTTAATAGATAGAGTAACTCATGAGGAAGGTTTTTTTCGTATAATATCATCCATTAAACCCGTGCGAAGCCGGGGCGGGTCGCTAGTATTACATAAAATAAATATGTAAAAATTACGACTGATGGAGCTTAGGTATTGTGTAGGCAGTGATAAAGTCTCCTTTTGTGCTATATTCTATTTTAAGTCCGCTTTACAAATTGCATATTGTGGTAGAGTTAGAATAAAATAGGTTTGTCATGCGTACGTGAATATACTGACCTTAGACAACAAACTAACAGTTTATTTATGATTGATAAGAATGTATTGGGCATTAATTATAATAATGTCTGACCTTTAAAAGTGTTTATTTAAAAAGAGGCAAACGCTTGTCCTGTCATTATTGTCAACTTTAATATGTGGATCATATTGTTGGTTATGCAATTGTAAAACTGATATTTACATCCATTGTATAATATATATTGTGTAACTGTTTTTATCCCTAATAAAGAAAAATAAAAAAATAAAATAAAAAATAATATTGCATCATATTTCTAGCAGGTGTGGTAATGGCTATATTGCTTCCCAACTTGGATATAATCATATTAATTTATTTTATATTCATATTAATGAATATTTTCATAATCTGGATGCCTTACTTATTTCTTAACGGACGAACTTTTATCGTAAAATTTACAAACTCATAATATTCTTTACATAAGTCTGGATGTGACATTGTAATTAAAGTATTTTATGGCTTGAATTTTATTTGACGATAAATTTTACATTTTCTCATGTAGAAATTCAATTGTAAGTTGTTAGGATACTTCCCATTATGTGCCAGATGATATAACTACTTACGTATGAAATAAGATGAACTGAAACTGATACTAAAAATTATTCTTCTAACGGAACCTTTGATCCATGGTTTGAAATAAAACGTTATACCAGAGGTCATCCTCAACTTCACTACCTCATAAACCAAACGGAACAATTATTTAAAATTCTGTCAACCATGGAGAATAAAAGAGATCATGGATAATAAAACGGACCATAAACAAGTTTATCCACACTCGTAAATAAGTGTGCTTGTCCTTTATCTTTCAAAAAGGATAATGTAAGATAATATCGAAGTTAGCGTAAACCTACTGTCAATGTGGGCTTTATAGTTGATCTCATGGATAAGGGATATTACTTCGCTTTACAGAAATAGAGGATTATAGTTACATTAAATTGCTATTATTTCCATCGAGCTTATATTTTAAATAATTTTTTGTTGAAGGTAATCTAAGCTATAATAAATACACTCTTACTAAGTTTGAAAGTTTAACTTTTATTTGTTATATCTTAGGAATTATTATGATACTGTTGCGTTGAGTTAATCAAAGTGTTATATTTTCATATATTCTATATTTTTAACTGTATTAGAAAAATATTTTTACAATTTCCAAAACTCGTTTATTTTGCTGATAAATAAATGATAATAATTTGTGAAGTTATAAATAAAACCGAAATTAAAATAATAAAACATAACCATAGAATATTAAAATTACGCTTTAAATAAGAGCATAATTTTCCGCAAAATTTTTAGTCAACAATGTGTGTCATTACGCTTTACGCTTGAGTTTAATTTTCCACGAAATTTTCCTTTACAACGCAAAATCTGTGGCATAGATTGCGAAGAATTTGAGAATTGATGAATATGAACAGCCTTCATTATAACATGATACAATGAGGATGCGACCTCAATTCTCCGGTTTTTGCTATAAATCTCTTAAATCACTCTTTCTCAGATTTCGATTTCATGGCTGCAAGAAATCGAAGTTTATCTACTATATGATTTTCTAAGCGGAGTATTCATTTGTAATGTTTATTTATATTATTATAATAAAGAATGAATTGTATTTTTAGTTTCATTAATTCTTAAAAGCGTAATAATATGAGATAGCATAAATAGATTGAGTTCATGAGAACCATAGTAACTTAAATATTTTTTTACAATATTGAATCTATAGCTTTATCCAGTTAAAATGTAATAGCCTAACAGAGCCAGAGTAGCCTAAAACTGAAACAAAGAATATTCACTGTACAGCAGAATACAACGCAATATTCTAAAAACATAGTTACGCCACTACGGTTCTCTTGGCCTCAATTATAAATGGTTCAAGATAAAATTATAGAATAAATAATCGAAGAAAAACAGAAATGCACACGAGTATTTCTGCATCCATTTTTCGTACGTTTCTTTCATTAGTCGTAGAACGTGTTTACTGGTACAATATTAGCTTTACCTATGCCCTTCTACGTCTATCTTTCCATATTACACATAGAGTTGCCTACATTATGTGAGAGGATTACAAATGAGAAAACGTGACCCATACATTCGAAACAATTAGTTCGGTAAGCTTCTGACTTCCTTTCCTTGAATTGAGGACAAGGATTGTAAATAACTTAGATCTATATTAAATTAATAAAGATTTTTTTCTAGTATCATATTATTTGATTAAATTTATATTTATGTAGAACCTAATTTGGTAAAAGTTTAGAAAAACAATTATGTTTTTTTCAACTTTGTTATCTTATTTTTAAAAATGTCATATTAATTAAATCATATGAGAGACGCACGTATAAACTATGAAATATCATCGTAGTCATTTAAACTGAGAACGGTAAATATAAGACTTGCAAGGTTCTTAAAAGCATATTGCATCATATGATATGGTTACTAAGAGCTAGCAAAGTACCTATTACCTGGTTGAAACAACCATCGGTACAGTGTTCATTAGTGGTGGCTAAATGGTTAAAGGTTTTCATGGATTTTCAAGCATCAAATAGCAAATATTAAGATTGAAAATAAACATAAAAATAGTAGAGTAGAAATATTCTTCGAATGTACAGAAGGGTTGGTTTATATTGTAATTTGATTATATGTTTAAATATACACCTGTAGACCGATAACGGTCATAGAGGCCAATTTCAACAGAATCGAACAAGACAGATACGCAGGTGATATAATAGTGCACAAGTATGTGGGCAAACACAGATCACTGTTTATTCCTTTACTCTTATAATCCGACGGGACGGCAGGCCAACACGACCGGAGAGAGATCAGGCGCAGGAGCTAACGTACTCTCCGACGCTTGAGTACTACCAACTTCCAGGCTTAGGGCTGCTACTGAGACTTTTTGTCAGAAAAATCTCAAGAACATTTTTTTGGCCTTATCCGGAATTCGAAACCTAGACCAACGATACATTTAATATCATCACTATCATAACAGTGTCATAATTAGCCTTTTATGCGGCTTTGCTTGAATTATACCATTCCTCTGACTTTATAGACTGCGCCCCTCCAGGTTTTATTTATGGCACTGCACCTTAAAAATGCTTTAAACAATGATATTTCAAAATCTAATTATTGTTTCCAGCCAGTAGTCGTGTTATGTTATCAAGATGATGTCACTACCTCTGTTCCTGCTGTCATTGTGCGTGGCCGTGGTGTTGGCTCTTCCAGCCCCAGCGATCCTTGACGAAGAATACCCCTTGACGATGGAACCCTCAAACGTACACGACGTAAGTATTTTCATAGATAATTAATTTTTATATTGCCATTTTATTTATTAAAATTGTAACTTTCATAAGTCGTTTCCCGCGTTTGTCCGTTCCATTATATTATTTTACACTGCGCAACGGTGCTCATTATCGCTCAAAATCTGCTCTCAAAGCCTCCTCTGTATTAAATAATATGATAAGCATATATACAGCGAGTATTTTTTGTTTGTTTGTTTGTATTTAATAGGCTTCGAAAGTACTGACCGATTTGAAACATTATTTTACCATTGGAATCCTTGATGAATATAGGCTTTATAACATTATTTTACGGCAGCGAAGCCGTGCGGAACAGCTTTCTATATCCTAAATAACCTTTGAACCTAAACACATATCTTTGACATCGAATCTATCATAGTCATAATTTTATTTATTGCAGTAAACGAATAGTTCAAATCACGATGAAGTAAAGTTCTAAACGCCTTTTCATCAATTTCGCCCACGTGCATTGAGTTTTAACATTAAAGTTAAAGAGATTAATTACAATTTTGACAGGTTACTTTCTAGGAATTGGTTAGTAAGATTGATTGAATAAATTGGTGTTTCAAATGTATTCAAAAATATTTTTTTTTATCATTTATATTTTTTTGTGAAAGTCGTTTATAAAAACAATATTGGGCCCAAATTCATCTCCATCAATAATCTTAATTTTTTTTTCCTGTCTTTGAAAGTCGGCCATATAACCAACAGACTTCTGCTATCTTGTACTTGCTCTACTATTAAAACTCCTTCGTATCCGTAATCCGCTATTTTTCAAATAACTGAAGAGGTAAACTGTAACAGACACCTACACAGGAAATGAATTAGCTACAATATCCGTAATTGTATTGTTTATTTGAAGCGAAAAATATGTTGTTAACGGTGCTAAGAAATACTTTCTTTAACATCACTAGTGGCTCGCTCCGTTCTAGACCACGCGTTGTAATCAAGGTCTTTTTTGATACTACGTTCACTTATATTCAATATATAAAAATCTCCCATATCGGCCTGATTTTTTGTATACTGAAAAATGCCTGCCCAGTTTGCTATCATCATCATGTCAACATATTCGGTATTGCACGCTGGCGATCAAACAGTTAGTAGGTCTTGGGTGTATGTAACATAACTTTTTAGTTTACGATTTTCCTTCAGAAGTAGGTGTTTAACCTTTTATCGATGTATTATTTCATTTCTGTCTATAGTGGGTACGGACCAGGAACTGATGACCATTGTTCCTTATATAACAAGCTATATTATGTACGAGTAAATAAGTAACAATATAAAAATGATGAGTTTGATTGTTTGTTTGAAAGCGCTATTCTCTGAAACTTTTGGTCATAGATAGATCATTAATCGGGGGAGGCAGCGTAGCATAATGTTACCTTAACGCTATATAACGTCGAAGAGAGTTAAATTTCATGTAAAACCTACTCTTCGAATAAGATGTCACATTAAGGCCAAATTCTCATGATACTGTATCAATTTCAGCAAGTAATAGTCCCACAAAAGAGAGCAGCGTTAGTCCTAGACCGCTTGCTGGTCGCGCTGCAGAAGGCGCTTCGGGAAGACGGCCCGACGCAGAGGTTTGACCCTGACCGAGACGGACCGCGGACTGCTCCCTTGAGACTGGCGAACTATGATGGGAATGATTTGGTAATCTCATTGTCTAATTTTTGTGAATATTAGGAATTGGTTTTATATAAACCACAGCTGATGAACATTTGCATACGATAATACGCCTCGAATTGATAACCTCCTCGTTTTTTGGAAAGTCGATTAAAAAGGGAACCATTGCTTTGTTTATATGACAAAAGAGCAGAGCAAAAAGTTTATAGAAGTTTGTAAAAATAGGCTGCTAGTAGAGTTAAACTTAAAATTCTACTCTTTTGCCATAATATTCAATAATATCATTGGTCCAATTTATGTAAAAGAAATGTCATAGTCACATTTTGTATTCATAAACCTCTCATTACGTTATTAATCCTGTTTCAAAATGTCTATTCTACATGGTATTTTTTTCACTGAATTATTCTTGCCATAAATAGATTTTAAATATCATTTGCTGGCAAATATTGCCCAATTTATTTTTAAAATCCAGCCAGGATGCTAAATTCTAAAAACTTTATTTATATTTACAAAAGTATGGAAACAATCGAAATATTGAAAATGTTCGAATATTAAATTGATATTATGTATTCAGGACGTCTTCTATTTATTTGGGCCGTTCCTTTTTCATTTGTGGATCTGTGTCAGGGCTTTATAACCAATTAGTCCCTCTTCAACATTATATTTACAGAAGGAAGTAAATAAACTTGATTTAAAAATGAAAAAAACTGACTGAAATAAACATTTTTCGGCGTATGGATGTGAAAGTACAGGCCACAGATGATATAATTCTATAATATAATACTATACTACGACGATACAAAGACATAGGTACATACTATGGTCTTAATAGTTTTAACTAATGGTGTGATAGTATGTCTTCACGGTCTTTATACGTACTGTATAGATACAAAGATCGAAAGCAGTACCCACTAGGCGACATGAATCGTCTTGTTATTCACGAATAATGCACGTCATTATTATATAAATAAAATAACATAAATATATTAATAATAACTCACCTGAACGATGGAAAACAATCTCAACAGAGATTAGGCAGCAACGCAGAAGATATTATAGTGCACAGGTGTACGCGCCAACGCCGGCCTAGGCGCAGACCTTTACGTACTCTCCGCGGGGTACCAAAACGTTGGTAGTCTTCCACCAATATTCTGACTCAGGGCTGTAACTGAGATATTTTGTCCCGCGTCTGTTCTGTGTGTTTCGGAACAACGAAAATTATTGTATATAATATAATATTTCTCATAAGTGATAATTGTATGATAATCTTGGTGAAATAATAAAGTTCTTAAACCTTAAAAGCCCTTTACTGTTATCAAACAGTCACTGACATCTTTATTTTTCGCAATGTCAATTACAAGGCTATTTGAATTCATTAAATAATATTTATTTTGTATACTTTCAGACGGGTCTACAACGTCGGGGCCAAGCTAGTGGCCGGGGTCGGGTGCTCCGGTGCTATTTCAACGCCATCACGTGCTTCTAACACTACCAATTTACTATTCTTACTTTTCAATCTTGCCTTTTTTATCATACATGCCTTTACTTATCTTACTTTTTAACGGAGAAAACTTATATCAACTTGTACATATTGTATTTAATTTATGTGATTAAATTTAAATGTTATGAAGATTTATTGAATTGTTTCAAAAATAGTAATAATAATGAATATCATATTATCCCTATTACGCACAATATGGAATGATGTGGTATTATAATATTTTAACTGACTGACTGAAATTATGGAAAAAAAATTGTTTGATGAAGTGGTACATATCAGATTCAAGATGAAGATCAGGAATAATGTGTAAAATCGGTTGTAAATTGTAATTATTGTAAAAGTAAAACAATTGTTTAATCAAAATACTTTCTGTTTCTTATTACTCTGAAGACATATGAACGAATTTTCTTTTTCCAAAATTGTAAAAAATAATAAATATTTGAAAATGCAGTGCTGATTTCATTTCTAATTTACCCAAAAAAATTGAGGCATCATTGAGAGTACTCTTACTAAATAAATATGTCCAGAAAAGCAAAGGAAATTTAACAAAAAGTGAAATATTGCGTTCACTATTGAGATTAAGACAACAACAAGTGTAATGAGGAAGACAAAATGTTCCTACTAATAAATATTTCATTATTAAGAATTGTTTTATTGCTATCTAATGAAATAAACCAAAATTAAGTGTTTATGAAAACACTCATAAATTATATCTAGAGTCCTGAAGAAAATAAAAAAAATACTGTATATTCGAATGAATGTTAAAATCCCTTGCCCAATACTCATCAGGGAAAATGGGCCGGCTATTGTTTAATATTTTATACAATTGTTTATTTGAAAATAATAGTGCACCATTACATGCTATTTGCTATATTATTCAGTGTTTCCTAGTGAGCACAAAAACCAAGAACGCTATAAATCCAGGCCGGTTCAAACGGTTGGATACGTGAAAAAATATCTAAGTTTGGCAGAGGACAGACGGCTGATCACCTCCTTACGGGAAGCAGGTGGCATAAGTAGGTGATGGTAAAGAATTACAGTAAAAGGCTGGTAAAGAAACTCAGTGAAAGGAATGTAAAAACATCAGTTAAGCCCCGCAAACACACATTTGCGGTACAATTGATTTGTACACATAGGAATCAAGAAGTTTTCTACACGAAGCACTGATAATAAAATTATGATTTGATTTTAAGATAAGCTACTGATTGAAACAATTTTCACATCATTGCTACAGCCTTTCTTATCTCCAAACCATAAAGCAACTTACTAATGCTACTCTAGTAATCCACTCTATAAATTGATCGATGGCAAAACAGTAAAGAAATCATAAATGCCCTATAGAAAAGTTATTAAAGTTAGAATGTGACCAATGTTCTACAACATAAAAACAGTAGAGCAAACACACACAGCTAAGCTTCCTGGTTTTCTTTTAACTTCAAAGCTCATATTACTAACAAAGTACATTAACCTTATTCCTAATTCTCGTAATTGTACATAAATCTATAATCCTTCGTATTTTACTTATCCAAACTCAATTTAGGTACAAGAAGCAGGAAACAAACTTGTTAACGCTGCGATTACACGCACCAATTTATCGTAGT